>CABEEJ010001233.1:151126-171296 GCA_901482245.1 Timema douglasi | reverse complement strand
CAGTAGTTTCGGAGCCTATTCATTACAAACAAACAAACAAACAAAAAATCAAACCTTTCCTCTTTATAATATTAGTATGATAAACACGTATTTGTTAAAACGTAGTAGTAGCAACACACACACAAATGGGATTCATTAAAACAAAATAGTTAATGAATCATTAAGGTTCAACTGATAAGTATTTTTAATATTCCATAATTTACATAAATACACATTCATATTTAATTGTTTAATTGTTTATTTGATATATCAATTTACATTTAACATTATCTTATATGCACACATTTTTGTGAAAAACAGACTGTTTAAATAGTCCACATTACAAAAACTTGGTATAGTTGTTTTTACAACTGATCACGTTCACATAAGAATATTCTAGGGTTGTGACAGTTAGATTGCACATAAATTCCGTCCAGCCTAAGTGTGAGGCAATACTCATGTTCGCCCATCGGCCAAGGGATGGCGCGCTTGTAGATCCTTCGACCGTCTGTAACAGTCATCATTAATTGTATTTAGTTAATAATTCTGCAACCCACTTTTGTGGCCATATGGCCTCTAAAAGGTGTCACTCACGTAATAGACCGGACTATTGATGACGAGATCTGGGTTTGAATCCTGATTAGGTGTTGTAAGTTTGGTTTATCATAAATATCTCCCCTCCCCCTTTTCATCCACACAAATGTGGGTCCACCTCTTCTAGATACAACCTTACTTATTAACTCCTACACATTAGCGTAATTAATTCAAATGCGCGTAACCCCAAAGAAGCGGCTAGAAAAAAGATTGAGGAGAGTTTTATACTGCGTTTCAAACGGCTTTAGGATTGAATTCTGCGCAACCGGATTGGAGATTGGAGGCTCGTCACATGCTCGGCCAATCCGTGAAGCGTAGTTGTCATAGCAACCGACGCACGTTGCCAAATTTCTTGACAGTCACTGAGTATGCTTGCATAGGAGTAACGCGCGAACTCCTGCTATGGGGCAACTATGCTACTTAGCCTACCCACCGTGCGGATCCTAAGGCAGTTTAAATTGCAGTATAGTGGGTCTAAAGCTTCATAGCTGACATACTCATAAGACAGATCGTGCAAGAGGATGGCTCCCTTATAGAAGTGGTGCTCTTGGTAACCAAAGTATTCAACGTAATCATTAAAAATAACCCACTAGTCATACACCCGTTCTTACCCTGTGCTAAGTTGATATAAGCCTCCAAATCGTAGAGACCGCGTTCATTTTCCTCGTGAATCGCCAAGAGATCACTCAACTCTCGCCTTTCGTCCGGGTTGTCTATGGTCGCGAGGTAGCCGAACTCTTCCTCGCAATATTCTATAGCCGCCTCGTACTCCAGCATCGGCTTCTTCACTAAGCTGTATCGTCCTAGTGTGGTCACGTAGGCCACGATCATCTTATCTGTGAATAAAACAATCCGATACCTTTCAGCGGTGAGGCGGGCTAAGAGACCAGTGTTACCAATAATTGTAACAGTTTAAAAACGGAAGAAAAGGAAACGACAGAAAACAGTCAATTCAGACAATGTGCTTCGACTCCGCCATGAATATGACGAAGCCCTAAGGTCCCCAAAATAATTTGCGCAATAGTGTCAGTTGTCAGTGGCGTGTCTAGGAGTGTTGCCAGAGTAAGCAGAGTTGGTTTAAAATGTACCTGTGATAGGTTATCAGCACTCAACAAAACCCTAATTGGTCAGGTATCGAAGGAAATATGTTCCCATGTGAGTTGTGTGTCTCAGAAACTATGTACGGTAGGATTTGGATAGTTCGACAAAGGTCAATTAAAAAAATTGGATAGATCGAACACACCTTGATTCCCCATGAAAATCCTATCTATATCAATGATAAATAATAACATTTAATTAGAATTTTAGAAGGAACCATTTCTATAACGTGAAGCCTATACATAATTTTTTCGATTTTCTATTCATTTAAAATCTAACTTAACAACGCGACAGTGGTACGCCAACAGATGGAGGAGATTCTTGAAGAAGTAAAGAACAAAAATATCCAAGAATCTTCTGATGAAGACAGCACAGATATCCAATCAGAAGAGCCAATGCAATCCGTTTCTGAAGCTCTTACAATGATCTAGAACCTATAGAGATTCCCCGAATTCCAACCAGACGTAAAAAAAACCACATTTTTAATACAATAAGTGAACTTGAAGTTTATATTTATTGGGGAAAGATAATCGAATCAAATCAAGATAACTAATTTTTTAAATGTGAAGGCAAAAACTGATTTCCGTCTGAAATTTTGTTCAAGTTTTTATATCTGATGTTTAAAATTGTCTTGTTTTTTCATGTGTGTATAAATTGTGTGTGTGGGCTTTATGTAGCATATAATTATAAAATGTGTTTATTTGTATAATATTTTGAGATTATTAATTTTTTGTGTACCAGTTGCCTAGATATGCATACCAATGGTTAGTTCGAATCTTGAATTTCTTGACTTTTTTATATATCCCCGGACTTGGGGTTATCAAATAATTTCTCTGTATTATTGGTAAACTTGAGACCAATGCAGGCTATAACATATCACAGGCAAGCTCTGCTTACCGTGGTAACACTCCGCGACACGCTACTGGCTGTTGTGCAAACATGTTATCAATGTTTGGGTCTGTTTGAGGTGTTTCACAACAGTATGAACAACGTCAACATGTTTGCAAGTGTTTCTGCAACGCACACTTGCGCTACAGTTGGCATCATGGATGGGGTCTGTTTGAGTCATTCGGTCATTTGAGGTACATCTTTCAAAGAAATAATCTCGTTATATAATAACGGCAAACGGTGTTTCAGCCCCAGACGTCCTTGGTTTGGATCCTGACTGGTTTAGTACACGATCTGATCACACTTGATTTATGATGGTTTTAATCTGAAATAAATATCACAAATTAATAATTCAGGTTTATTAATTTAGCACTGATTGTTAATATTTTAAGAATGACTATAATTTCTGATGGAAATTGACCTGGAATGACTATTCAACCTTTATTTTATTTGACTGCGCGAACTTATAAAAAAACCTCATATTGTAAAACGCGGGCTACGGTGTATTTCAAAGCAAATAGAATAAATTCCATATTCTCTGTTTCCGTGTTTTATTCTTTTACGAAAACAATAATAATTATAGCTAAACGCGCCACTACACATTATTTTATCTTTACAAATCAACTCGTTCTGATGTTTACGCGCTCTTCCTGAAGTATGCAACGAAGACAGAGACACCCACATTGGTAGATAACGTGTTACTGAATGTATCCGGGAGGATGTTGAAATAGCGTGCTAAAAGTAAATGGGTTAAATATGGTGCTATAGTGATTATATTGATATAAGGAACCCATGGTTGCCGATGTCCACGTGAGGGGCTATGGTATTTAAAACGTTTGAAGTGCCGCCTAAAGTCTAGGAAACATTTCTGGCATGCCAGCACCGCTACCGCCAGATGGTGATATTGACACCATCGAAACGTCCAATCAAAGGGCACATGATCACTCGATATCGCTACACTGGATATCATTGTTGAGGGAATTGAATAGCACCTATTGGGAAACAGCGTTGTCATTCTATCTTTTATCTCCCGTCAAATATAAGAGCAGTTTTGCAACGCTGGTTTGTCGAGGTTGCTAGTAGCTCCTTTCTACCCCAGCAAATCACCTTCAGACATAACTGAAAGTGAGGAGATTTGGCAACAGTTAACAGAGACAGAGAAAGTTAAGGTAAAGCTTTTATCGATAAGACCTGCAGTTCCCTCAGCAATGATATCCTTCCACAGTAGCTAATGAGCTGTTCGGGCCAGTGTCGAGAAGATTGGTACCGTCTCCATTTTCCCTGTTATAATACTCTTTCTCATTTCCTTTCACGTTTCACCTTTTATATTTTTTGTTTACTCATGTTTCTATCAATCACGGTTTCTACACTTAAACGTCTCAGCTCTTACACCACCTTTTGCATTAATTTTCATTATCTTTGACTTTTAACTTGTTCTAGATTATTATAATATTAGTTTACATTTACACATCTGTTTCTAATTTTAAATCAGTTCTATTCCGTTACCGGCTGGAAGAACTCACATCAGGAGTTTTATATGGTAAACATGATATTTCATTTCTACATGTGAGTTCCTAAATCAACATTTTTCCAAGCACTTATATTATCTCCTTTTCTTACATTGGCTAACACCGGGTTACTTGCACCATAACTTATGTGACTTTTTTCTTATATTCAGTCCTGAGCAAGGCGCCGACCATGTTCTGAAACATGTCGAGATTTTTGGCTGGTCTACACTCAGCAAACTAAGGAACAAGGGTATTCAACACCAGATGAGAATATAATTCAATTTTGTTAATATCAATTGCTCTATCTAATACATCTCCTTCTATAACTTATAATGTTTTCTGTTATAACCTCTTTACATTTGTTCTTATATGTCTTATTTAGTTTTTTTTACTTTAACTTATTTGTTATCACTATATGAATTTTAATATGTCATCTATGTATGTTAACTAGACTCACATTTTTAATGTGTTATTTAACTTTTTTAGACATTGTTGAGATACATTTAGTGTAATTTTCTTAAAATTGTCTATTGATCTCAGATTTGCTACTTATTATATCATTATTTATATCTTATCTATTGTTCTTTTTGACTTTTACGAGTTACAATTTTTTATTAATTTTCATTCATATTGGATTCTATTATTACGATTAAATATTGTTTCCTTATTAAATCTTATTATGTTTTTCAAAAATAAAAATGGATAAGTAGAAATTAAACTTCCCAATATTGATAAATAATAGAATAATTCAAAATAACTTTATATTTAGTAATCAAATTATGCATGCAACTATTGACTTGGGAATATATTTATTAATTTATGAATTTAAATATGATAACTAACTTAATTAATTTATAAATATCTTAAATGCCTTTTATGCTTTCCTCCATAGTAATGTACCGTCTTCAAGTAATATTTTATATTTGATAATTATTTTATTTATAAAGCTCATCAAAATAATATTTGTCCATCAGGTAATTTCTTATAAATATATCTAATTAAAAATAATTAATGAATAAGCTACACAAACAATATAGTATCATGTTAATATGCTTGGCCAGGAACTGTATGTTTTCACATCATTTATGTTCAGCTTAGTTGTTAGCTAAATAAATAATTTATTATACTTAAATAGGTAATATTTTACATAAAATGTCCCCAACAATAAATACAGAAAATAACATTTGATTGACGAGACCAACGTTTCGTTGTTGAAGCACAAGGAACGTGCATGAACACAGACTTATGACGTCACAGAAGTGCAAGCGGGCCTTCTCTCTACAGTAGCCCCATGGCTTCTTTGGTGCTGACTGACAGCTTTGAAAAGTTACCAGACCAAATTATGTATCCCTACGGCGAACCATATGATCTGCAAAAACATGTGTTTAGCAGCTGTCACTTCTGACAGCCAGCACCAAAGAAGCCACGTGGCTACTGTAGGTGGTGTTGCCAGCACCGAGCCTCTACCTCTCTCGCAAACAGGTGAAACCGTTAGTTGGAGAGGTGAGGGGTCCTAACGAGCTCGTTATAACGCCACTTGGCCCTCGGACCGGTGGGTTGCTCTGTGAAAAGAGTCTCTTGACTCTATTTACGGTGTTGCAGATATATTGCCCAACTAGGTTATAGAGCGATGATTTTCGGTACTCTGCATTGACTCTTGTAAATATTAAAATGTAACGCATGAGTGAAAAGCATTTTCACTAAGGGCATGGCCATACTTTCGATCTGGGCCTCCGCGACCAGGACACCAACGCGTTGAACTACGTTATTTATATGGGAAATCGGTTCCGTGGTCAGTGCACCTGGCTACGAGCCCAAGAGTCATGGGTTCAATTACCGGCTAAGACATTGGGTATTTTTCCCGAAAGGGGAACTACCCCAAAGTTCACCTGGGTTTGGTTAGTTGGACTTAAGAGAAATTTAAGTGTTTCCACTGGTTCCACACCCAAATACTCACTGTCACCCTCATCTAATCTCATTGGGACATTTAAAGGATGTAGAATAAGTACATTTTGGCGTCCCCTGGGCAACGGTACATTAGTACTAGATAATTTTTCAACTGCTGGGCTACGNCAATATATATATATATATATATTGATATTATCTGAGTTTGCGTAGTATGGCCACCCTCATACAGAAAAACAAGGCCTTGCGTGCCGGTAAGTATGGACGTAGCCTAACACAAATTGTTTGGTTCTCTAGACTGCACGCGTGACGCGTTTTATTTTACTTAGATGTGATAGATCAAGACATGCAAATACGAGGCTTAGCTAAACACGAGGTGGAGACGAGTCGAAGGTGAGTTGAGTTGCAGAGAAGTAGATAGGAAATAAACGCAATTTATATTCCTCTCCTATTTCTGTGTCATTCAATCAGACTCTTTCATACAAGTTACTTTTTTTTTAGCAAGGTGTCTTACTAAGTGTTCAGGTTATGCGCTTTTGTAATAGTTACTCTAATTTGTTGGAGATGAAAAAGGGTTGAATTTCGAGGAAGTATACCTGGATTTACGTGGAGGGGGAGTTTTTTTTTTAGTAAACCACCTCCCGTACACCCGACTGGGATTCGAACCCCGCTTTCCTTGTCATAGAAGGTCTAGTCTAACACCAGAGCTACGCCTTATACCATGTGGAGTTTTTTTTTATTGCATATTGTATATGAAAGTTTTGAAACTAGATACTAGCTTACAACATTGTAAAACATATTACGACCAGTCTGGAAGCTTTACCGGCAAGAAAATAATGTTCGTTTGATTAAAAAAAAAATATATTACCTAGCTGAAGTACCCATCACCACCCGGGAGGAATGTAGGGTCGGCTTTAATTCATTTAAAAACTCTAATCAAAATTTTAAAATTCTGGCCTCGAGGTGCACATGTTCGTGCACAGGGGTTACTAATTTTTAAAATGTCAGACCTCCGCGTGCTGTAGATGTCGCGCAACAGTCATGACAGACACACAAACGCTTCATTTTATTAATGCAGATACATAGCTATCTATGTATTTAAAATGGTTGTATTTATAGACATACGACTTACCAGGGTCTTTCAGATTATTTGATGGTTGTAAGAACTCCGGTTTCTCGGGCACATTCCCCTCTGCTGTAAAATTGTGTTCCAAACTGGCGCTCCACGAAGATTTCCCTCCAAAAATGACCACATAGCCACTTGGTTTGTAATCAACACTGATCTAGAGGAATCATAAATCTACTATTATATTATGAAGTAATAACTCTATTTATTGTATCATGTGCTACAAATATACTTTACCCTGCTCAGGGGAGTACCTGTAACATAACACGTGACAGAGTTAGGTTAACAACGTTGTCTACTGGGAGATTCGGAAGCTATTTTGAAAAACAGGTTGCATCTCAACTTGACGCACCTAAGTAGTCTAAGCGCTATCACACTTAGACGCTAATGTAAGAAATAGAACGAGAGAGGAGAAAATAATCAGTTCACCCTGAGAGGCTTCTTGTTTATCTACTGATAACCCTTACCCTCTTCCTCTGACGAGTTCACACAGTCACTATGCTATTTGCGCCTTGAAAACATTGGCTTGATTTTTAAAATCACCTTTTTTTCCTATTTTAGTTAGACATATGCTACCACGGACTTTTTTAATCCACATCCTGGCAAAAGGACTCCTACAGGACATTTTTGTGATAAAGTCAAATAACCAAGGTTTATAAGAAAAACGTTTACAGAAAAACTACTTCAGGATAAAAATAATAGTTTTGTGACGATGTAGGGCTATTTTAAAAAATATTTAAGGTTTTATGGTTTTTGTTTCAACATTATATTTTTTAAACTCGACGATTAAAAAAAAAATTCAGTAACATGAGAAATACTAACTTTACCTGTCGTGACGCCACAGGTAGGCAACGTCATGGGTAAAGTGGCATTTAAACAGGAAAAAAAAAAATTAAGAGAAAATGTCCGGGCCACTGGCCCGGCTGAGTTTGTAACCCACGAACATCGGGCCCTTAGGCGTGCACTTAACCGTGAGGCCACCGAGATCGACAGACACGATCCCGATACATTTTAACTCAACTTTGCTTTTTATTACTAAAACATAATGTCTGTTCTCTAACCTCGTGTTTTTACTTCCTCCATACCTGCGCATCGCCCACTCTAGTCTTCCACTCTGCTTGACGAATGTCTGCTTCGGATATCGACAACCTCGCTGTGTACTTAGAGGTGTGTGGCGTCACACCCAACACGGTGACAGTTAAGATGATAGAAAACATTACTAAGTTGGTGCAAGCGATGGATGCCATTGCTACAAGAAGTAAATAACAATTTTTTTAAACATTTCATTCTCCTTTAACTATAAGGTAAATTAATTATATTCATATTAAATTAGTAAGGAGGAGTATAATAAATATTCTCAATGGAACGCTCACTACCAAACAGATATATTGAAAATACTAAATAAGAACTATGAAAAAGGATAGATATAATAAAAAGAACGTAAGTTGAAGATAAAAAATGAAGATGAAAATTGACGAAGACAACAGGGAATATTTATTCACTAATATTTTTTTAATTAATAAGTGGTTAATACTTGAATGACCTTTAACACAACCAATTAGATGAAATACAGGCAATAAGGAGTCTAAATAAGAATAATGATTATACAATAGACATAAATCATTATTCTTATATTTTTAATTTTTTTTTAAGAAAATATGTTCTATCTGGCTTAGAATTACGTTTAAGAAATACGAGCACCATAGGGGGAGGGGGAGGAGCTTATATAATTCTTATAACCCAGTGGGTCACGGACAACGCCGTGCGGGATTGCTAGTATATATATATACGTATATACATACACTATTGTGTATATATATTTATACATAATATACATACATATATACATACATTATTGTGTATATATTTATACATAATACACATACATACACATGTACAGACATACATACAATATGCGTGTGTACATGTATGTATGCATATCTACACCTATATATATATTTACGTAGGCTATACTAATATAAATTATTGTGTATATATTTATATTGTTTCACACTTCAACAAGTTGCAATATTTTGTTTTTGAATTTGAATCGATAGTATTCTTTATAATTAATAACAAATTAAAACTTTTAAAATGTATTCTTACCTTAGAAGGTATTTTAAATTCTGATGTATTCTTAAGCCAACTATATAACTCGGGTCTACATTAATTTTTTTAATGTTTAGTTTTATAGCTGACCGGGCTTAACTCTCACTTCAAGCAAAATATTTCCTAGAGCAAGGAAGCTTGAAAAGGACCACGCAACTCAAAGAACGTTCGCTTTGTCTGTTAACACTTCTTTGAATGTGCTTAATTATCTGTCATGGAGTTGCTATTACTTGACCCTGCCTGGAGTGACGTTTTATTGCGTCTCAACTTGAAACGAGCCTATTTTCACCAGAGCAAGAACGTTCAACATCAAGGCTATTAAAGACCTAACCTAAAGAGTATGTATTGAGAGGGATACGAAGTAACTTAATGAAATGCACCCCGGATTAGTGCAGAGAGGAGAGAGGTAAATTATGGTGATAAATACATCAGTCCAAAATTATACCTTAACCTTCCCTTCGCTGTAAATTAAGCCTATTTTGGATCTTTACTTCTTATATCGCATGACCACCGTTAGATGCAAAAAAAAGGGGGGGAGCGAACATTAAGTTAGTATGTAATTCCTGGAAATAAAATACTGATTTATTATTATTATTATTATTATTATTATTATTATTATTATTAGCACCGCGTCTTATTACCCGTTCGGGTTATACGCAAACTACTGATTTATTAATTGATTACTCTTACGAAATCTTTAAGTATTTTTTAAGCTCAAATAATTCGTATACAGTAGTTATTTGTTTTTTAGAACCACGTCTCACTGTTTGAGTAAAAAGCATGTGTACTATGAGCCTTTGAAAGAAGGAAATGTACCCAAATTTGCATGGAGAGAGATTGGAAAACCATTTAGTAAAACCACCCGACTGGTATTAAAACTCTGATTTCCCCGTCATTGACAATTCAGTCTATTGGGAGAGTGACGCCTTAGACCATTGGACCACTGTAGCAGGCCTCGTGTAGTTTTTTTATCACCGTGTATTAATAAAGGTTCAGTCTATATGCATATATAGTTACTCTAAGGGATGAGAAAGGAAGCATTTAAGAGGTATTCTACCAGCATTTGCTTGGAAGAAGAGTGGGAAACCACTCTGAGTGGACTTGATAGTAATTCGAACCCCAATCTTCCCGTCAACAGTAAGCCAGTCTAATACGAGAGTGACGCCTTAGACAATTATGCCACCGAAGTGGGTTATTTCCTGTGGTAAATTTAAATGTTATTGAATATGTAAATGATTCATTTGTTGATCATTTCTATTATAATTATTCTACACGAAAACTAACACAAACAAATTACTACTCTTTTTAAACATTTGTTAAAGTATTTTTAACATTACTCCAAACAGCATTGACATACATTTTAGTTGTGACATTGCTAGAATCTTGAGATTTTCTTAATCTTATACAAGTTCACCTACATATCTGGGCATATTTTAATATTTTAGATAATCCATTAAAATATATCTAAAGATAATTGATTATAATGATTTCATCCATTCATTTTAATTCAATTTAATATGTGTCATGTTTGAATCTAATGGTAGCTCGCTAGAAGATCTGTATTTATTTATATTAGAGAAATAAAGCTATTTTATTTTATCTCCAGGGGAAATCAAGGAATTAATGTTCTGAAACTAATATATATATCCATCCCGTGAAAAGTTTTTGAAACGGGCCATGATCCAAAAGCATCAGAAAAAGTGTTTCAAACATTTTATATCGATTCAAACATATATATTGGTTTTTTTTAACGTTGTAGTGTAATGACCGTACTTTGTCATTATTTCTAAAAAAGTTTATTTTTCCGTTTCGGATCTCAAAAACAACATTGGACGAGATGGCGATTCACATTTGATGGGTATATTTAGATTTAGGGGTAGATGAGGTTAGGGGGGGTAGGGGGGGAGGAACGAAAACATAGGTTTGTGTGTGGACTACTTCTACAACATCGAAAAAGCAATTTAATTGATTGATTTGTTTATTTATTCTTTTTTTATTCATCAAACACATATTTTATAAATTTAAATAAAATCTAGTTTAAGGAATAATAGAACTATTTCTACATACAATTTGTTATAAAATGATTACAGCAAATTTGCAATAAACTTTCATCAGATTTATTAGCTGTTAAATAATACTTGGTTAAAATAAGTGATAGCAAACAAATAAACAAAACAATTTTGCCCATTCGATGACATTTTTGCTTGAATCAACTTTCCCGTCAATTTAGAATGTTGGTAATTTTGATATTATATAGAAGGGATCGCTACCATGTTTACATATGATTGAACACTATTAAATATTGTAAACATAATTTCAAATTTACCTGACTTTAAAGGTATGTGTTCCGTTTTGAATTCAACAATATATTTATAATATTGATATCATTAAATACATATTTAATATTGACCCTGTATAAAATATTTAGTATTATATTCATTCATGGTGATAATGAATTAAAATTGTATTTTAAAAAGTACATATGAAATAATCATAGGACAAACAAAATCTTCTAATGGCACTTTGGAGTTACTAACACCTAATATAAATTATGTCAAATATCTTTATAAATATTTTAATTTTAATCTAGTTTTGATAACATTATTTTCCTTTTTTTTAACCAAAGAGGCACCCTTTAATATATTAGTTATATTTCTCAACACCCTTAATACGACACGTTCCTTTGCTTATTATTTAAGGGAGCCGCCAGTAAAGGACGTTCTCAGCATAAACCTAATTTTTGTGATGGTAAAAACATTACTAGATTATAATTATTATTAATGTAAGGTGTTCTGTCTTACGACAGGTCCATTCCTTTGTCAGTGGTCTTAGACCGCCAATGCTCCCTGTCCTCTGCCTCCTCCTTAAGCTCCCAGAATGCTCTTCTTTCCTTCAAGTTATTCAATAATTGAATCCTCTTTCTTCCTAAGCTCTTATTTCCCTCAACCTTTTCTTCTATGACGTATGTGTCCGATCCAGTTTGCTTTGTACTGAAGAATCACTCACATCCAATATGGTTCTCTTCTCGTCCACTCTATTTATGACTTCTTCTTTTGTCACCCTTATCTTCTCAAGTCATCCCCAAAACCACATTTAAAAGTTCCCCGAGTAGATCTTTCCCATCTTCCCGTGAGTCCAAGTTTCTGCTCCATACAGCGCGATGCTTCCAAATGCAGCATTTTATCAGTTCCTCAACTTGTTGGTCAGCAGTAATCTCTTCTTGTTGAAAGCTTCCTTAGCCATGGCGATCCTTGACCTAATTTCGTTGGTGCAGTAGCCATTTGTCAACAGACTTCCCAGATACTTTAAATGCTCTGTATTTTCCAACTCCCGATTTCCAATTTTGATCCTCAGTGGCAAATATTTTGAAATCCCCATCACTTTTGACCTCTCAATGTTGATCACCATGCCATATCTTCTCCCTGTCTCCCCCAGCTGGTTCATCATTTCCTGTAACTCTCCTTTATTTTTGGCCAGCAATGCTAGTTCATCAACGTATTTTATTTTGTTGTTGACGCATCCTTCTACCCTTAAATTTCCACCTTATTCCAGGGTTTCCCTGACCAGCCACACTCCAAACAAGCTAAATAGATTGGGTGACAAACAACATCCTTGCACAACTTCTCTTCTTATCCCTACGCTGTTGATCTTTCCGTCATTTACACTCACGTCCACTCACCGTCTCAAATACAGGTTTGCAATCAGGCTTCTTCCCCTCCCAATCTTCTTGAATATTTCCATTAGTTTCTTCCACTTCCCTTCATCGAAAACCTTTTTTCCAGTCGACGAAACCAATGTAGAATTCTGCCTTGACTCACAGCACTCTCTCCGTTAAATACATTAAATTAATATTAACAACAACAAAAAATTCCACATTAATTTAGACGTTATTATCCACATTCCCGCGGCACTCCTACTTTAGAAGGTATAAGTCTACGTTAACTAAACGTTTCATTTTATATAAAGTGTGATTGTTGTTAATAACCTTTTGTTAAGTTTAGTTATACAAAGTGACTGTTTAGATAACATAAATCCTATTATAATCAGACCACACTTTTTTTTAGCGGCTCTGCGTATTATTATATTAACGTATTTATTCTTCCCTCATATTTTACCTAAGCTTAGAAACGAGTATCAAAATAAAACAAACCGTGAACTATAAATCAGAATATATAGTACAGAGGAATAAAGAGGAAATTCAAATTTTACCTCAAATTGAGTGAGTGCTGCTATATATTAGAAAATCAAGATACATTTATAATGCACTTTAGATTTTGGTTAAGTTAATTAAAAAATAAAATTTTCTGGGGTCCTTTTGAGGTTTGAGATATAAAAGTTTGTGTTCTGGGAAATGTGTGACTTTTCCCCCGTTGTCTTTCACTTGTTTTACGAACTTGATTAACTATCTCACACATACTTTCAAACTAAAGAAAAAGTCCGATAATTCAGCCAGCTCGGGACTTTGGCAAAGCCGGATTACCAAATATTCTGTATGATTGGACTATATCTGTGTACTGCGGTAAAAACAGATAAAACTGTTTTGGTTAGTATGTGATATGGTGTATTGTTAGTGTCACATGTTTGCGTTTCATTCATTTAGCTGTATCAACACTTTTATTAGGCCTAGGGAACATTTCAATGAACTACACATACAATTACGAACAAGATATGTAATACAAACAAGCTATGTAATACAGACTAACAAGCTATATATTAAAGACAAACAAGCTATGTAATACAGAACAAGCTATGTAATACAGAAGAACAAGCTATGTAATACAGAACAAGCTATGTAATACAGACAAACAAGCTATGTAATACAGACAAACAAGCTATGTAATACAGAACAAGCTATATATTAAAGACAAACAAGCTATGTAATACAGAACAAGCTATATATTAAAGACAAACAAGCTATGTAATACAGAACAAGCTATGTAATACAGAACAAGATATGTAATACAGACAAACAAGCTATGTAATACAGAACAAGATATGTAATACAGAACAAGATATGTAATACAGACAAACAAGCTATGTAATACAGAAGAACAAGCTATATAATACAGACAAACAAGCTATGTAATACAGACAAACAAGCTATGTAATACAGAAGAACAAGCTATATAATACAGACAAACAAGCTATGTAATACAGACAAACAAGCTATGTAATACAGACAAACAAGCTATGTACTACAGATAAACAAGCTATGTAATACAGACAAACAAGCTATGTACTACAGATAAACAAGCTATGTAATGCAGACAAACAAGCTATGTAATACAGACGCACAATCTCCCAAATGTAAACAAGGATCGACTGGCAGACGAATGAAGCTGGTGCAGAGCCAAAATACGAGTGGTTAGTGGGAGGGCTACTCGGGCAAGACTATCGGGGGCCGAATCATCGGACTTGCTCCGTATTTTGAAATATTAATAGTTGATTAACGGCGATCACAGGCCTTGAAGCCCACGCGCCGGCCGTACAAGCTACCTCCACCATGTTCTGTCTTGAACCTTCTCCCTCCAATCCCCCTCCACGTCAAGCGTCATCAGTTCTCTAGCGACATCGTCACTCTATCTCGTCCTGGGTCACCCCAGTGGTCTCAGAGTGCCAGGTATGCCGTCCATGACAGTTCTTGGAATTACTTTTGGCTTCATGCCTTGCTTATATAATCCTGTTTGATCTCATTTTCTGTATTATATCCGGCTGCTCCATCAACTCATACATTTCCTGATTCTTTCTCCTTCTATATCCAACTTATTTCTTAACAAGAACTATTACGGATTCATTCTAAACAATAAGTCTATAAAGGAGAGATTATAAGAAATAAAGCAGCTTTAGAGTGAAGAGGCTGAGAAAACAACTGTGAAATTAACATGGGTAAGTTAACCCTCAGAATGCTCAGCTCAAATTCATACTCCGACCTCATCGTCGACGGAGCTAAATGCCATGAGAGTCTAACACCTTGAACCCCTTGGCTATCACTGCAAGTTTGGGTCTGTTTTATGCTATTATCTTACTCCTAGTCTACAAATTAGTCCACAAATGGGCACTGGTAGAGTAATAATGAGGGATTTAAATAGTGTCGCCACATCTGTGTGAAGGAAGGGTGAGGAACAGTTTAGAAATAAAATAAAAACACCTTGGTACACAAGACTGGGATTTGAACCCTGACATCACCAGTAGCCCAAACAAGACAAGAATGATGTCTTTGTACACGGGTGCGGGTCTTGGCAGCCTTGGGAATCTACTAAGTTAAATTCATGAACAGATATATAAGTCATCACTTCCACCGCCCTTTTGAAACTGTAAAATAGTTTAGACTTTAGGAGCACATACTTCGGACATTTATGGGGTAAGCTTACCAGTGGTAATGTGACGGTGTCCGGCATGCCGACATTCCACCCGACGTGGTGATGGAATACCTTTACGACAGAAACTTCATCCCACCAAGTTCCTCAGATAGTCAGTCTCTTGAAGGCTTATTATATTTTACCGTTTCACTGTGGCGTTGAGATGGGCATAGCTGTTCGCTGTTTGGAATCAGTCCAAAGGGATTCAGTTAACAGAAATGAGAAGTTTATTTGATCTAGTTTATTGTATCAGTTACTAGCGAACTACTTCTTGTAGTTCAGTATTTCGTGAATTACAGCTTGCGATTGCTGTTCATGAATTAAAGCTGCCAGTTGCCGTTGGTGAATTACAGTTTATAGTTGCCTTTTATTAATTACATCGTGTAGTACAGTCGTTTGTGAATTACAGCTTGCGATTGATGTTCATGAATTAAAGCTGCCAGTTGCCGTTGGTGAATTACAGTTTATAGTTGCCTTTCATTCATTACATCGTGTAGTACAGTCGTTTGTGAATTACGGCTTGGAGTTAAATCGCTCACCAGCTTATGGCCTACCCCCATGCCAGTGAGATTTTTTCGGTAATTTCTTTTTCGTGACCGAGATCGATACATGAATCACTATTGCTTACTTCCGCGCCACCTAGTTGTGCACTTTTAATTATAACACTCTGAGAACGTGAACTAGTTCGACCAGTTCAGTTGTATGAATTGTTCAATCCCAACTATTATTTTGTGAACCACTTATCTCCACTGTTAAGTACTTTAAATCGGTCTGGAAAAGTGAAATTTGATCAGAGTAATCCGAGTTCCAATATTTAACAAAATGTATGGAGTGTTTTACTTAAAGGTGGTTCATCTCATTACTTCATGCGAACTTTAAATCAATTATTTAAAATACTCCGCATTCCAATATCTAGATCTAATGATAGCAAACCTTGGCACTGTCAAGTTAATGATAGCTAATACCGACAATGTCAAGCTAGCAATATTCAATAGTGACACTGATAGGCCAGTGATAGCCAACAACACTATCAATGTCAAGCCTGTAGTGACTAATATGTAATGTAATTTCAAGCCAGTGATGAAAAACAACACTGATACTCTCAATTCAGTAATGGACAATAATGACACTGTCTAGCCAGTGGTAGCCAATATTGGCATGTTATAACCAGTGGTAGTCAATAATGACACTGTCTAGCCAGTGATAGCCAATATTGACACTGTCAAACCAGTGATAGCCAATACTGGTATTTGTAACCAGTGATAGCCAATATTGGCACTGTAAAACCAGTGAAAGGCAATAATGACACTGTCTAGCCAGTGATAGCCAATATTGACACTGTCAAACCAGTGATAGCCAAAACTGGCACTTATAACCAGTGATAGCCAATATTGACACTGTCAAACCAGTGAAAGTCAATACTGACACTGAGTAGCCAGTGATAGCGAATACTAAATCGGTCACTTCATTGATAGTCGTTAATGGCACTATAAAGCCTGTGATGGCCGACAGTGGTGCTGTAAATTAACGTTGGGCAAAGATGGTACTAAGATAAACAGTAAAACAAAAAATGATTGTTTAGAGCTAGAATAGGTTAATTACGAGGTCATTGGTTAAACCTACTTGTCCTCTATAAGGAAAATTAGTGCAAAACACATCACATAATAGAAGAAGAACTAGGAAAACTAGCCAGTAAATTGGTGGCTTTACTGTTAATGGATAAAAATGCACTTTGGCAACATACTAAGTCGTAGTTTCAGACTCAAATAACAACCGTTAACGATCCAGGGCAATTTAAGAATGCAGATCAAGGTCGTTTGGTAAAAATTAACGCTACCATCACTGGAACAGTAGGAAGATAGTCTTATGGTGTTGGTAGGCCTGTTGACAGAGGGTCTAGTTGTGTTAGTAGTAATACTATTGACTCTGTAGTTTTAAAAAAAAGGAAGCATTTCATTAGACTTGCTGAAAAGACCACAGAAAACTGGTTGAGAATTTTTTAAAATGTTTTGAAAGGTAATTATGTTTATTTAAATAATATATAGGTCTACCATATAAAATGTTATTTATTAATATTTAAATATAAAACTATGTTAAATACACATATTGGTCGTGGCTGATTCGATTAATTCTCTACGGAAATTTAAGGCTTTTAAGTGATTATATTAGTTTATTGTCGTGAATGTGAGGAATGCCAGGTCTCCACCGTGGTTCGGATTCCACGTTAAACTGTAGGTCCTCCATTTCATCTCACAATCACCCTATCAATCACCCTACCATTACACATTAGCGTAAGTGCGTGTAACCCGAACGGGTAGTAAGATGCGGTGCTAATAATAATAATAATAATAGTTTATTGTCATGTTTTAAAATAGTGTATTATAATGAATATACTTCACATGTTTATTGTTAAAATCAACCCAATCTACATCGGTGGACACATGGACCATGTGCCAGGCTCATTTAGTTGGGTTTTCCGGTATTGGAGAGGTGGGTGTCCGCATCTGTAAAGGAAGTAATGGGTTGTTTATTCCTAAATGTTTTTTTTTCTTTCCCTTCACGAAAATACTGGTATATTTTCTAAAAATTCTAAATTATTTATACCTATCCTGTTGGGGTAGTTAAAATGTTTATAGCCCGAACAGGTTTTACTAAAATAAATGATTATTTTATATTACAAATAATTTGGTTAATTCCAAGTGATAATTTCTATATATCGTTATTTTGAAGACTCGGAGAACCAAATATTTTCAATTTAGGATCGAATCTGACTCTTAACTCGCTCATAGAAACCGATTCCAAATCGAATGTTTTTTAATGAAATATCTCAAAGAATTGAATTTCATATAAATATAATATTATGCTAAATTATTAAAAACCACGTTAAATTAAATTCTCAAGTTTCGACGGTAAATTCATATAATGTGAGTATCTCCGCTTTAATTAAAAGAAAAAATAGCCACTTATTTAAAATTTTAAGATTAAATTAACGATTTTGTTTTATATTAGTTTCTTTAAAAATGTTAAATAACTATTCAAGAGTTTAATATTTAGTTTCTTATTTCGATTTAAATTCTATCGGATCCAAACCCGAGATCCATTTGAACTTGAATCTTAGGATTCTAGTTGAATCTCTTTTCAAAATATTTTAAGATTATACATTTCTCTTGTCTGGATTCAGATTAGGTTTAAATAATTTAGAA
This sequence comes from Timema douglasi, assembly GCA_901482245.1. Lineage (NCBI taxonomy): Eukaryota > Metazoa > Arthropoda > Insecta > Phasmatodea > Timematidae > Timema > Timema douglasi. The sequence goes on along the minus strand of CABEEJ010001233.1, from coordinate 152,527 downwards.
GCTAAGTACAGGATTAATTATTTCTATTATTTCCGTTTCAAGTAACTTCGACATGAAGTTTTTATTAGAAGTGGACTTTCTTCCGTTGCTAGCTGTGATGGGAAGTTTTCTGATCACCGATTGCCGATCACAAGAAGATCGACGATCAATAGAGATTTGTGCAGGGGCTACCTTGGCGTATGGAGGAATAAACGGCAAACCTGACTATTGGTTTGGAACTATAGACGGGAAAAATGTAAGTTATGGATACAACAAATATTTTCTGTTAATTTAAAACTCACGCTGTTTAGTTTTAACTACGGTCAAATAATAACTTGCATGGTCCTTAACAGCTATGGATTGACACGTTCGCCGAAAAACAAAAGTACAGCAGAAACGTCATCACGTGATGAGATCTAAACCAATCACATGCTATCAGACTTATCAGCGTTGTCCGCTCTGCGCGACTTGAAATAACTTCAGCTTTCCTTTTTATGTGCGAAAAAATTAGATTGGGAGACCCAATACATTAAAAAAAAAAGCAACTTAATCATTGCCCATGTGCCCGAACTAACCGGCTAAATAATTGCGCATGCACCTAAGCTCACCGTTTAAATCATTGCGCATGCGTCTACAAAACGAGATACTAGCAAATGGCTACATCTACTTTTGGGAAATTATTCTAAGTAACTTGTTATAGGAAGTGTGTGTGTGTGTCGTTCTTGTTCTGTTTGTATTAGAAGGGTACAGGGGAAAAGGAGGAGAGTCCAATTTTAAATCTAATTATTTTTGTTAGTGCTGCCATCTGTTAGACAATCATGATACCTTTCTAATGCACTTTATATTATGGTTTAAAAGAAGGATCCGTCATAATTTTATTTTAAGTATTTTCTGGGGGTTATTTTGGGTTTTGAACTTTTAAAGTTGTCCTTGATAATGTGTATGATGTGACTTCCCCCTGTTTGCCTTATAAGATTAATTTTATTAATGGCAAAATGCAATGATTGGAAAACACGTATCGTGATATTCATCTAAAAAAGGTTTTATATACTGTAAAACGAAAAATTAATCAGCTATTCCTTATTTTATTTGGAAAGCATCATGGGCAAATCATACATTTTCGGTAACGTGCGAATTTTTACGACAGCCGGGCAGATTCTACCCTTAAGTTTCGGCGATAACGTTTTAATCTTACTCTATGCTTCAGCTTGTCTCAAAGAGAAGTGTGATCTTTTCTCACTTAGTCCAATTTCACCTGTGTGTGTCAACAAAATGAGTTAAACCGCAGACATTTCTGTTTCATCCCAACCCACATAAGTGTTTATATTTTCTGAAAGATAAGGCTGAGATATCTCTCTCTCTCTCTCTCTCTCTCTCTATATATATATATATATATATATATATATATATATATATATATAT
>CABEEJ010001233.1:77620-151032 GCA_901482245.1 Timema douglasi | reverse complement strand
TATATATATATAAATTTGGTACTATTGAACTTAATTCTTAAGTCCAAAAAATGTTAAATAAATTTGCCCTCTTCGTCTATTTGTTTGTAGGCTACGCAGCTCCAGCACGAAAACCTTAGTTTTAATTCAAACACCGGCTGCGAAAGCCTTTAAAATATGTAAAAATAAAAGTCTCTTTATATCAAAATAAGTGTGTACCTATGACCATTTCATAGATTACTACAGAGCATAACGTACCTTACTATGGTTGGGGAGTTGGCGAAAGCGGCGGTTCCTGGAAGATAGAAGTATTCACCTCGAACTGTGCAGCCGAGAAACGAACAGAACCGCAGGACGATGATTTGAACTTTAGTCGAGAAACTGACGTGGTGAATGGTGAAACAAACAATAGAGGTTTGGAGGATACTAAAGAGAAGGGAACAGAAGAAGACGTGGCAGTATTAACAGGTTTGTTGGATCTACAGTAGTTTAAAAATTCAATTGAATTCAAACAGATGAACTCCTTGTTAATAATATGTTTGATTATTATCAACATATTAATAAAGGCATGGTTTCGTACCACGGTTATATCGCCTGACTTAGCTTTTAGAAATCATGAGGTATTTTTAGCACATCATCTTACTAACCGTTCGGGTTATACGTTTTTTTACTAACTATGCTAATATTTTGAAGGATAAGAAAGGTTATATTTAGAGGAAGTGTACCCGCATTTACTTGAAGGGAGAGTGGAAAACCATTTTGGAAATAACTTCAGTACACACGACCGAGATTAAAACCTTGATCTCCCCATCATAGACAATTTTGTCCACTACGATAGTCGCGCGTTAGACCGTACGGCCACAGGAGCGGATAAGCCATGAGTTTAGGACTTCTCTAACAAATACTTTTTTTGCACCGTTTCTTAATACCAGTCCGGACTAAATACATCTAGTTACACCGAAAGGAGATGGAATGTTCCAAAATTTGCTTGAAATGATAGTGGAAAAGCAATGTAAGAAACTCATTATACTCACTCTAGGTTCAAACCTCTGAACTCACAATCATTGCTACACCAAGATAGATGGGATAGATGCTGCAGTCTGCGCGACCACTGATGCGGGTAATACGAAAGTTTGTCTTACATTTCCCTGATTGGTGAAATATAATTATATTTTTATTTGACACGCTTCGGTTGTCGAATGGACTAAGGCATCACTCTCGCGATATATTGGGACTACCGATGAAGTCAGGGTTCGAATCCTGGTTGGGTGATTTTAGGGTGGTTTTCTCAAACATTTTTCTACTCTCCTTACACGCGAATGTGGGTACAATTCCTTTTAATTCAACCTTCTTAATCCTCAACACATTAGCATAATTAGTACATATGTATCCAACCCGAACGGGCAGTAATATGTGGTGCTGAAAGATATTTTCAAGATCAAGCCACACATATGAGTTCCGGGCCCGGGTCGGAAATCGAACCCCGGATTGCATCCGACTTGGAGACGCCACTTCCACACTTTGTCGGACCACGGCTGGACCACACGTATTTTATTTTTAGGGCAGTCTGCCCTGAGGTATCGTTGTGTCAAGTGGTGTTTTGATTTGTGCATCCAATATGATGAAAAGGTTTGCAACTTTTAGCAACAGCGAGAACACAGTGATATATATTATATTATATATTATTAGCACCGCGTCTTACTACCCGTTCGGGTTATACGCACTTTACGCTAATGTGTAATGGTAGGGTGATTGTGAGATGAAATGAGGGACCTACAGTTTAACGTGGAATCCGAACCACGGTGGAGGCCCGGCATTCCTCACATTCACAATATATATTGTCAGAGGTGAAGGAAGAGTTTGGTAATCAGATACATTTATGCCGGGACCGAGAATTGAACCCCGGCTGCCAGCATAGAAGTCTGACACCTTACCTCTAGACCGCCAGGTCACCCACAGTGATATAACTAGTGTTAGAAGAAGAAGAAGAGATAAACGATTTAAATGCAGGATGGCGGGATCACAATGCATGGAAAAGTAGCTTAGTGTAAGGAGAGTTTGTGACTTTGTTTCCTCATTGAATGGATGACGGAACACAGTCTTATGAGTATTTTAGGATGAGACTTTCAACAGAAATACTTCCACTTTAGAATCTGCTCGACAAACGATCCTTGTCAGGGCAGGGGCCTGAAAAATGTAAACAAAACTACATCAGCCCTTTCTCTGGGGGCGGTGTCTGGGCGTGATCCTAACACGTGACGGTGATGTGTGCACAAGCGTATTCATATTTTCATTGTACTGATCGTGAACTGGGTGACGCACGTCACTCGGACATGGCCCTAGTATTTGTGGCGAGCTAAGAGCGGTAATTTGGCACTTTTTATTGCGAAACATTTTTGCCAAAAATAAATAAAATATTGCCCCATTAAAAACCTAGTTTAATTTTCTTCACGTAATGACATCAACATTTGTTGACTATCTCTTATGAGCATAACGACATAAGATGAGAAACTTTTTAAATGAAGAGAAAAAGTTGTCATTAATTCAAGGACACCCTCGACAGATATTCAACAACTGTTGTGGTAATCATTTGCAGAAAATTAGACTATCTTTCTACTGTAGCAATATTTGATTTATTTTGGCCAAAATAATTATTTGATATAAAAACTTCAAAAATACTGCCCTTATCTCGCGTTCTCTACGTCCACAATATTAATAAACCGACGTATTATTTCCAACGATGACTTTCAGAGGTGCGAGAAGCTAATGAAAATGAGGAAAGAGCAAATACTGAACCATTAGACCAGACATTTTCAACTTACCGACGTTTCGAGGGTCTCGGCTACTACAAACTACACACCAAGCCAAAAACATGGTTCGGAGCGAGAAGAGTCTGCGAACTCGAGCTTGCGCACTTGGCCATCATAAACTCAGAGGGGGAGGTGGCAGCTCTTCAGGTCTTATTCCAAAAACACCCGAGACTAATGGCTGACGATCAATTGAATAGTGAAGCTTTTGTGGGACTCAATGATTTCGAGAACGAAGGGAAGTTCGTCACGATATTTGGTAAGTTATTTTAGCACGTAGGGACGTTTTTATATAAGGTAAGTGCATCCGCATTTGTGTGGAGGGAGATTGGAAAACTATTTAGGAAGAACCACCCTCAGTGCACTCGACCGGGATCTAACCTCGATCTCCCAGTCTTCGGTAGTTTAATCTATCACGAGAGTAATGACTTAGGCCATGCGGCCACTGAAGCAATATTTGATAAGTTGTTTCAATGTTTTTGCAGGGTATTATGTTCTCTCTCTCTCTCTCTCTTATGATTTGATTTAGCACCGCCAAAACTAAATTAACCAAACAGTGTGGCGTTGTCTGTATTCAATGTCTTAACACCGATCTTAACTATCCACAGATTTACACTGATAGAGGAGAAACATATTTTTTGGAGGAATTGTAAACCAATTTGCATGGAAGAAGAGTGGAAAACTATTTAAGAAAAAAATCAATCTAGTTGATATTCTAAACTCAATATACCGATTACAGAACAGCTAATATATTGTAAGGCCGAATCTTAAGACCATGTAACCACCAGTCTGGGTCATCTTCTGACTGTGTCTCTAGTTGGGAAGGTCTCCAAGCAAGGCCTATGGCTTGACGTGTCTTATTTCCTTGGTAAGCATAGCTTGTTTAAACTGTACATGTGGTTTGTTCTCATTACTCAGTAGAACACTCATTGGTCTGGTATCACTGGAAATACATCCCCATGTGAGGTGTGTAAAGCAGATCCCATGTGTAATTGGTCGAATGGGGACCGAAAAAAGATGAACATTTCACGGGTACAGTTTGGACAAGCTCTGATTATACTGGCAACATTATACGACGTGTTATTTCTCTTGGTCAGAGTGGTATTAATGAGAACTGGGGACACACTTGTAGCTCCGAATCACTAAATTTTGTTCAACCAAAATTATAGCTAAATATTGATTGGTCAATGTTATAATATCAAAGCTTGACAATATTGATAACGGCTAAACACCTCTATATCTCCCTCCTTCAACGATATTTATTTTCACTTCTATTTGGTTTTAGCCACACGATACTCAGATTAGATGTAAAGCTCATCAAGTGTGATTTTCTGATTATGGATAGGTTATGTTCAGATAACTGCCATGTGTTCTTAATGATGTTTCCTCCTTAAGTGATTTATCACTTTCCCTCCACGCCAATGCTAGTATATTATTTTCTCTAAAGTTATACGTAACTTATTTCTCCCCCCCCCCTAATTTTTAAATGTTCTGCTTTTAAACAGGGCCGCTAATTACCTTGTCCAAATTGAGTCCTCTAACTTACCTTATCAGCAGCTTCCTTTTTAGGTTTTGAAAGTTCATCTTCATTCCTTGTCTCAGCCTCATTAATGGTCCTCCTGATACCATTTTCACTTCCATTTTACTTTTCAACACATCACTCAATAAGCTATTTATCATTATAATGTGAGCCATTCAGTTGGTCTTTCTTCTTCGCATCACCTGCAGAATGGTTATCGTTTCATTTAATCTTCTTAGAATTTCATTAGTCACTAGAAATTTCCATTTTATCCTCTGAATTATCTCTTCTATTCTCCCACAACACCATGTTTCAAAGCCTTACAAAGAGTTATTATACTTTTCCGCAGGGTCCATGTCTCATATCCATGTAAAGAAATATTCCATATTCCTCTTATTAGTGTAAATAAATAGCCAGGGCAGCAAATCAGACGCAGAGCAAAATGGGAATTGATTTGTCCCAGGTCAAGATATCGATGACACCGGTTTCAACTCTTGGTCGCCCCGCCAACCCGACAACTATCGTGATCAGTTTCAAGACGGTGAAGACTGCGTCGCCCTCTATCGCAATGGTCTCCTCAACGACGTACCTTGCGATATTCATCTGCCATTCTTCTGTGAGGCTTGATTCACGCGTTCAATGAAAACCGAGGCAGGATCTGGTTGAGTGGCGCAGAAACTCTCGCGCTAGCAGAGATATGTGTCCAACCATATGATGTTCCTTAAATTGGAAAATGACACCTAGACACGGGACACGAAACCGTACTCCAATTCTCTAACCACTGAGCTATCCACGAGTCGCCCCGTGCTTAGGGCCATTCTTCACTCATATTTTAGGGCGTATGATGCTTTTCAACAGAAACTACACTAAAATTTGGATATGAAGGAATATCTTTATGGTTATAAAATCTATCAAAGCAATTTGAATATATTTATGTGTCAAATAATATAATTAAAATATGTCACTTTTGATAAATAATATCAATACTTTTAGAATAGCACTTATAATATAGTAAATTATACCAATAACGACAGCAAAAAAAATATTGTTTTTCTTAAAAATTAACTATACTAGTATACAAATTTAGTTATTAAAATAGTATTTTTTTAAGGAAAAATATTCATGAGTAACCTACTAATAACATATGGTTATTTATTTTTAATCACAATATAATGAAAGTTTGTAGATTGTAACAAACTGTTTGTTTCAACCTGATTTAAAACATAGATTCATTTGCTGGAACATATGTACTAGTAAACAAGAAACAAAATGTACAATCTGTTTTTTCGGAAAGGTGTCAATATTTCCTTGACTGATTACACTCTGGTACAGTTTATAATTATATTCGGTCAAGTTAAGGTTGCTACCATTTTTTTAATGAATTGTACCACAATAAAATATATTTCATGGGTCCTAATGGAAGATAATTTCACAAATAAAAGGTAATTCCTTGAAGCAAGGCTCGTCATTGAATTCCCCATTCCTCAGCAGCTCAATGCAGAACTCTACTCCATTCTCGTCGTCTGGTTGACCACGTGCCCATCTCTCGTAGCCAGTCTCACTCAGGGGGGTGCCTAAAATAACAAAGAAGTAGATTTTTAGAAAACACTTCCTCCGGGTTATATCATAGGCACTAATTACTTTAACGTTTTGGGGATGATGAAAGAGAATTTATAGTAAGTGTTTCAGCATTCGCAGGAAAACCACTCTCAGTACACCCTACCGGGATTCGAACCTCGATCTCCCCGTCATTGGCAGTCTAGATTATCGCGAGTGTGACGCCTTAGACCTTACGGCCATCGAAGAGGATAAACTAGAATCAAAATCACAATTTAACACTAAACTATGATCATATAACATCTAAATATCATGTTTAAATTATTTAAAAAAAAATTGTTTCGGCTGCAGCTCCAGGAGCAGATATACAGATTTGTAAGAAACATTTTTGGAATTGGTGACATATAAGACATATAAAAGGTTCATGATTACAATACCTTCTCTGTGTGAACAAGAAAAAATAAAAAGATATGACCCACCATAAATGGTAACAAAGCTCCCATCCTGTTCGTTGTCTCTGACGCCATAGTGAGAACTTTTCAAGTCCGTCTGGACTTCCCCTTTTTGGCTGGAGAACAAGTCTAGTACGAAGAGGGCCTCCTTGTCAGAGTTGATGACAACAAGATGACCGCCTTCCGATTGGCACGTGGCTTCCGCTTCGTCCCAGCCCTTCTGCTCCAGGTGCCACTTGTAGCTTCCGACCTGATCGATGGTGGTATAGCCGTCGGGCAGAACGGGTCTGTCTCTAGACGAAGGCTCTGAAATGTTAAAAAAGTATACGCGTGATTTTCCAATGTTTTTCGACATTTTGAGTTGACGTGTCTCCAACTGTTTCCTCGACAAATATCTCCCTAAGTTTTAGTTCTGCAGGGTAAGCTATACTTTTCAATGCTATAATTGATGTATACATAATATAGACTATGCTGCACTTTTTTACCTTGAAAGGTGGCAGTATCCCTTGATGGGTAACACAATAGCTTTATCTTTTAAGGGGGGACCTGGTGGTGTAGGGGTAAGGTAGAAGTCGTGTGGACAAGATCCGATATCCTCGTCATAAGTAAGCCAGTTTAACGTGAGTGTGACGCCTTAGACAATTCGATCACCGAAGCTGGTCTTAATACAATAGTCAGCGCTTATTCACATACATCTTGGCAGTGGATGAGCATATTATGCTTTGCCAATGCTCGCCCCTAAAGGTTTCTTGTGTAACCTCCTCAGTGTTTTTTTCTTTCAAGTTTACCCCCGCCATGTTCAACCGCCTTACCCCCATTTCCTTCTTCTGGCACCACCCCATCGAGAGTTCCGATGAACTGGCGCAGATCGTCTTCAGTGCAACCTTGGTCTCTATTGTAAAGAGCAGCTACCCATTCGCCTGGTTCCTTGCTGTCGGTCAGGCTGCCCTCCACGATATGGCTCACTGCGGCCTAAAAACGAAAGTAGTGTTTCTATAACATGAACCTCCGTTCAACCCAAAACCTGATAGAGTAATTCTAAGATGACCAAAACCTCTGTTGGTCCTACTAGTCAATAATTTCAAATGGGGTCTTACAGAATCATGTTTTTATTTATTTATTTTAGGTATTTAACATGCACTTTATGATCCGACTGATCATATCAACACACGATAATTTCTATGAGCTTGATTAAAAGAGCCTACACATTTTGCCAGGAAAGGTATTTTCACATACCTCCCATGGTTCTTATCACACGCCACAATCGACGTGGGACGAACGGCTTTACTTCCCCTCCAGAAAAAAGTTGTGCTACAGATTTTTATCGAACATCGGGTCCTGAGGCGAGCACTCTACCTCAAGATCACCGAGGTTGACAACAGAAGCATGTTGAAAATATCACGGGTAGATAGAGTAACCAAAGCAGATATACTCAAAAAAGCAAAGGAAAGGGGCAGATTTGTAAATACTTCGAAAATAAAGGGTTATAATTTTATCAGTCACGTAACCAGACATGGAAGTTTGACAAGACTAAATACAGAAGGATGTATGGAAGAAAACAGTATAAGAGAAATAATGATGGGATGTATGAATCAGATAGCGGAAGATATAGACAATAACAAATTACTATAAAGATGTGTGACAGGCTTGGTTCAGGATAGGCAGAAGGGAAAAGCTGCAACAGACTAATCGGAACATTGATGACGAGTGATCTGTGTGAGAGTAGTCATGAGACTACATGGATCTCAGATTGACTCTTAGTCATGGATGGCAAGAACCTAATTTTCACTTAAAACGCAACTTCTGTGCAGGAATAATTTTAAGGTAACATCAAACAATGGTTGCCTCACTATTATACATTTTAAATTTAGAATTATTTTAATTAAGGAGCCTTTATGATTTCCCATTTTTTTTCTTACCAGCCCATTCCTAGGTGGGTGTTATGCATTTCTCATCAAATTATTACTGTAAAAACTGTTTAAATAACTACCAATAACCACTGGTAACAGAGAATATATTTTTATTTATTATATTATATTAGTAATTTCAAGATTAAATTTACTAAAGAATTAATATTAGAGGTAAGGCTGAGATGGGTTGCTTAGATGAAATTGACCCAACCCAGGGGTACGATTATATTATTGTTATTATTATTATTATTATTATCCCGCGTCTTACTACCCGTTCGGGTTGTACGCACTTACGCTAATGTGTAATGGTAGGGTGATTGTGAGATGAAATGAAGGACCTACAGTTTAACGTGGAATCCGAACCACGGTGGAGGCCTGGCTGTCCTCACATTCACAAGATGTCTTGTCAGAGGTGAAAGAAGGGTTTGGTAATCAGATAAATCTTTGCCGGGACCGAGGATTGAACCCCGGCCGCAGGCATATAAGTCTGACACCTTATCCCTAGACCGCCAGGTCACCGGTACGATTATAAAATCACAGTTAAATCTCACCTTGCGTACCTGAGGGAGGAGGAGGGGGATTGGATTTGCGACCTCCTACGTCAACGGCAACTAAATGGAATACCACATTTTAGGAGGACATTAGAGCTTTCGGATAGAATAAAACATCCCAATGAAAACAAATGCAACTAAGTGCAAGCTACCTGCAGCTGTCCCAGCCTGACTGTCCAGTTTCCCGCCATGCTGTGGAGACCTTGTACGTGCAACAGCGCCGCTGAGCAGGGGTTCCCGCTCTTTATCAGCTCTTCCAAGGGACGGGACTGACACACCGCGCCGCACCACAGCGCCACTATCGCTAGCAAGGCCACTGACGTCATAATCACCTCGATCACAGTCTGAAAGGTACTATAGTTTCTGTTAATAACACAGAGAGACACAAGTTGTGTCTTTTAATAACATACATGCATGTACCGGTATTTATATATGTTAATGTTTCTTTTCATCAGTCAAAAGATTTAAGTGAAAAATTAATAAAATAGCTGGTTGAAATACAGTTTCATTATATTTAATTAAAGTGCATAAAAATAAAGTATATTATTTTAAAATAATGTTATATCCAATAAATCACCCTCAAGCGCAACACTCACTATTACTTACACTACTTTGATTCTGAAAGGTATAGTTAATAGGACACCATAGAATAATGGCTAAGAAAACCATACCAAAATTGATTGTAATATTTTGTGATGAAAAATATATTTGTTACAAAATAGTGACACCATAAATTCCTCACACATCCCCTCACCCCATTATAAAAAAGCTTTCTCTCGTGATAAAAATTAATCTTAGATTTTTATGTTTTTAGCTTAAAGTGTAAGTCTGATCAAATTTCTTAAGTTCTTTGTCTTCAATAATATTGAAAGCTAAATAATACTAACTAAATTCCAATTTTCTTTTCAATTTTCTTTACCATAGTGCTGGCCAATAGTCGTGGGACCTATGATAGGTGAGAAATTTTATAGCTTAGTAATAATAAGCGAGGTAGTATAAATAAAAATCGTAAAATATAAGCAGGGCTTTTCCCCCCTCAGTAGAGCGGTGTATGTGTGTTAGCTATTTTATCGCTTTATTTCTTGTCAAAATGGATTAATATAACTTATTTGATAGATAGTCAGAAATAATAATCTTATTTAGAACATTTTTGACTTACCTCATTTACTTTTTCTTACTTTTCAAATTTTAAATAAATTACAGTATTTTTCAATTAAAATAATATTACCTTATTTTCTGTTATTTTTAAAATAATATTTTACCAATAATATAAATCAGTTCAAAAACCAGTTTAAAATTATGTATACAAACTTATTATTTTCTAAGCTTGTCGACCTTAAATAAAATCCTAAGAATTAATAACTATAAACTCAATAGAAACAGTTTAAAATGTAATTCTATATTACTAAATAATAAATTATATTAATGTTTGGTGTAGTGCATATTGATTAAACCTTACCGCCCACCACCATACCAGTTTAAAATCCAACATATAATTGTTTTAACAAAATACTATCTGAGAAAGAAAGTAAAAAATAACTATTATTAAAACTAAAAATTTGCAGCCTACTAAAACACTTACGTCAGTTACAAAATAAATCTTCACAAAAAAATGTTATACAGATTAGGAAGAAAATAAATTGAGTGTAGAGTAGAATAAACACTAACATTATTAAACTAACGATGGAAACAATTAAAAATTATAAAATTATTATTACATACATTTATTAAATTTAGGAAATAATTGCCCACAGGAAGGTATCGCTTATAAGATTAGACCAAAGGCTTCCGGTTTTTAATTGATGTGTCTCTAATAAATATATAAATATAATTAATATATATGCCTAGAATGTGTCATAACTATTACGTTATTAATAGATAACGAAATCAATTCAATAGTTCCCAATTACGGCCAAATCTAACAGACTATCGGACTCAAAGGTTAGTTGATGCGTACGGAGGAATAAATATTAGTTCTGGTTTAAATCAGAGCAATGTTTTTTTAACACCACGTATTATTTAAAAAAATTATAGCGCCGTGTCTTACTACCAGTTTGGTTTATACGCTTAAGTAATATTTACTCTAATTAGTTAGGAACTAGGAAGGTTGAATTTAGAGTAAGTGAACCCACACTTGTGAGGAGGGAGAATGGAAAACCACTCAAGAAAAATCACTCCTAGTTTACCCGACCGAGATTCTAACCTCGATCTCCCCGTCCTTGGCAGTCTATCTCAATATTAAACTAGCGCGTTAGTCAACTACGCCACCGGGGTGGGTCATGTATTACCCGTTCGGGTGAAACGCATATTTAATACAGCAAACATGGCTGGGTTTTGAACCCCAATATTGCGAGAGTGACGTCATAGACCACGTGAACACTGAATTGGGTATTACAGTTTTATTTTTTAAATGTATTAGCAACCCCCTCCAACGTCTTAATTCTAATTATAGACATACCCACTTAATTACACCGATGTATTAAGACTGAATAAGGTAACATTAAGAGGAACTGTACCCATATTCACGTGGAGGGAGATTGTGAAACCGTTAAAGAAACAATTATCCTCAGTACACCAGTAGGGGATTTAAATCCCGACCTCCCATTAGCAGTAAATTGGACCAAAAAAGCTTAACTTTTATTTCGTGGGCCCCCCAATGCGTGTTGATAGTAACATATTTTCTGATTTAAACATCAAACGTAATCGAACAAAATATTATTATTATTATTATTATTATTATTATTATATAACCTACATCGGTGGTCAAATAGTCTAACGCATCAATCTAGTGTTAGACTGGATTTCTGGTGATGAAATCGGGTCTCGAATCCCAGTCGGGTTAATTGGGGATGCTTTTTGCCTAAATGGTTTCCAATTCTACCTCCACCCAGATATGGATTATGTTTCCAAAAATTCTGCTTTCTTCATCTAACATATTTACGTAGTTGACTTACACGTATAACCAGAACCGGTCGTAAGATGTGTTGAAGAAAACCCACAAGCTCTCGTTTCAAATAGAATGTACGGCTCTGGCAGATGGTCCACTTCCAGATGAGCTAGAAACTTGAAATTTGGCATACTTATTGCTCCTGGCCTGTAACCGACAGCAAAATTAAAAAATATAATTTTCTACCCCGAAAAAGATTCAAAATATTGGATCAACTTTAAAATTGGTGCTGACCTTTCTTTAGAGGTCTCTTGTGGCTAAACGGTAAGACCTATCAAAAAACGGCTCTGGAATTACATTAGTTTACATCCACTTGCAAAGAAAACTCACTGGGGGTTAGGGGGCGGATCCCCCAACGAGAAAAGCGAGTTTGATTATACGATGCGTTATATCAAGATATTGATCACGCCAAAATAAAGTTGAAGGATTCCAACAGGGCTATTTTTCTTTAACAACCCTATAGATTGAGTTTTATTAATAAAAAAATAGTGAGAAAGTGTACCATTGGATCAATTTCAACAACTATGCTCTTATAAATACAATAATTTTAATAGGCTCAAAATATTTTTTTAAAGCTATTGATAAACTGGCAGTGAGCTTTCTTCTTTACCTTGAGTTAAAACGTTTCGAAATTTTCTCTACCCTCTTTCTTATTAATATAACAAAGGATTGTTGTAAGAAAAGGGTGAAAGGGAGTACAAGCTTATACAGGATAGAACAGTAGTTCCAGAAAATGATACAGACCATTGTATTTTAGCCCATGTAGGCTTGCCAACGTTGGAAAAGTTGGGGCTCAAATCCCGGCCGGGTGCTGATTTTTCTCCTTGATGGTGTACCACGCTCGATTCAAGCAGTGCGGGTACATTTGTTCTAAATTATTCCTTCCTCCTCCCAACCACATATTAAACATTGACGGCCCGGACGGGTAGTTAAACTCAACGAAAAATAATGAAATTTGTATTTTCTAAAATTCCAATACATTTATAAAAATCTTAGTGATATAAGAATAAAAAATAAATGGGCTATAATCCACCTTATAAAATATTCCAATTGTTACCACATAGGTTCAAAATCAAAACTTTTAGTACAAAGCCTCACAAATAACCCTTTAAATTTATTACTAGTTTTTCTTTTACCAGTAGTAAAGTGATCTAAGGCGTTATACTTGAAACATACATTTCTGATGATGGTAGATTATCGTTTGAATCTAGTTCTTGTGAACGGGGTTTGATTGATTTTTCACGTGTGGTTTTTCCACCCTCTTCACGTCGATTTAGAATGTTTCCCTCTAACTGACTTGATAGCGTACGTACGTTGTTAAAACGGTCCTATGTTTGTTTGTAAAAAACAACAACAGTATTTTGAACTAATGCCTCTGATAACTTACTTAAATATTAGAATAGTTTAATTTAGATCAAGTTAAACCCATACCAAATAAATAATATCCCAAATATAGTGAGTTTTTCATTATTTATATACAGTAAATAATGTATTTCTATCACTTTATTGTGTTGGTGATACAGATAAAATAAATAATTACTTTATTATTTAAATTAAAGCTACTTTCTCTTGCTATGCTAAAATCATCCATAAAACAATACATAGAATAATTGGTAAATTATTACCTTTACCATCATATTCACTTTAATTCACATTTTTGTTTTTTTATTGCGTTAATCTAAATGAATATAACCTGAACGGGTAGTAAGGCAAAGTGTTAAGAAAAAAAAACTACCTGAAAATATTATCAGCATAGTTTTAGATAGGTATTTTTGCTATTTCATTTAGTGAAGTGATTGTAATTTTGGCTGATTATTATGTGAGTTTATAATTATATACAGTATTCAGTTATTATAAACCTGTTTATAAAATGTCTATAGCACTATTATAATTTTTTTAAAGTGTTTCCTATTGAGTAATTAAAAACATACTTTACAAAACCTGTTCATTCTAAACTTAAAATAATGTTTTAAATGGTGTTTTCGTTTTACCATTTTTTTAGTAAGCAATGACATATTCCTTATAAAACTGGCATTTAACTACTATTCCAAGGAATAAATCAACATTTTTTAAGTAAATTAATATATTTGTTTACATTTGCAATACACATATATTTATTATCTATAGAGTTTCTTTTAAAACTATTGTTAATTATTTGCTATTGTAAACTACTGAAACAAAATCTAAAACAAATATAGTTGCATTCATTATACTTTATTTAACAATTTTACAAAAATAGCTTACATTTGGTAGTTGTCTAAATATGTGTATAGTTTTTGTTTACAAATGACTTGAGGTTTGTTAGAGATTTTTTTCGCAGAAAAATGGCAGCTCTAGCCAACATGGCACGTCGTTCATCCCCCCTTCCCGTAGAAGCGACAGACAATATTCATCCTCCATGAAGTTGTCTGGCTGTCCAGGGGCCCACTCGATGTATCCTAGATCCCTCTCAGGTGAAACTAGAAATAACAAAACATTTAAAAAAACTAGTAATCTTTGTAGGTATATCTGATTTAAACTGAAGTCTGAGGCCGCGTTTACATACTCGGTATCTGATACCACAGTAATAAACTTGGGTGACCTGGTGGTCTAAGAGTAAGGTGTCAGACTTCTGTGCTGAGGTCTGGGGTTCAATCCGCTGTCGCGGCACAGATTTATCTGATTATCAAACCCTTCCTTCACCTCTGACAAGACGTGTATTAATCACAACTTGTGAATGTGTGGAATGCCAGGTCTCCACCGTGGTTCTGATCCCACGTTAAATTGTAGGTCCTCCATTTCATCTCACAATCACCCTACCATTGCACATTAGTGTAAGTGCGTATAACCCGAACGGGTAGTAGACGTGGTGCTAATGATAATAATAACAAACTACTCTGTCCACAAAGTGCCGGACCGTAATGTCCGTAATACGTAAGATGTTCTTATAGAAAACCGCTACGAACGGTTAAGGAAAACCACTCACAGATAGATAAATAAATGAACATCAATTCCAAATAGAATACCATGCTTTGAAAACTTTTGAATCTAATATGAATTGAAGATTTTTAATGAAATTATTTCGAAACAGAAAACGAATAGGATTTTGGACTAAACAGATTTTTTACTAATTTTTAAATTGAGCCCAATTAAAAAAAAGCATGCAATTTAATTAGATTGAATCTGCACACAGACTGATATTAACACAGCATCAATCAAAATTTATCTTTTAGCACCACGCCCTATTACCTATTCAAGATATATGCACATGCGCTATTTACGCTAGTGGGGTTAGGTTGAAGAAGGTCAAATTTAAAAGAAGAGTATCTACCCTCGCGTGGAGAGGGAGTGTGGAAAACCATTTAGAAAAACAAAACGCCCTCAGTATACCTGAGTGGGATTAGAAACCCCGATATCCCATTCATTGGCGGTCTAATCTCTAACGAGAGTGACGCCTTAGACCATTCGACCACTGAAGTGGGTCGACGATAAACTTACAATCCTGAAAATCGGTTAGATCAATGGATCTACCGTCACTGACGAACGCTTGGTTGTTGATTATGTTGTTGTCGTCGATGTGCGGATAGAGTCCGAACAGTTTCCTCAGGTGCTCTAACTCCTCCCTCGAGTTGATGATGGCGATGTAGGCGTCCTCTGACGCGCACACGTCCGTAGCATTGTCGTAAGGTTTCGTCTCGTTGTGCAGTTTGTAGCCCTGTCCGTTTTCATCGTAATCGTAGGTCGGGTCGACAGGACGAGCTGGCCGGGAAAGACAGACAGAACACTAATTATAGTAACAATAATAACAGTAGGCCTAATATTGTTACGAGTGTCTTGTGGTGCAATTTATTTTTTAATTTAGCACTGCGTCTTACAAACCTTTTGGGTTGTACGCTTAAGTACTAATTACGCTAGTAGATTAGGAATTGGGAAGGTTGAATTTAGATGAAGTGAACCTGCAGTTGCGTGAAGGGAAAGTGGAAATCAATTTAGGAAAGAAAAAAATACAGTTTCACCCTACCGAGATTTGAACCTCCATCTCTCCGTCCTAGGCAGTCTAGCTCAACAGAAAACTAGCGCGTTAGCCAACTACGCCACCGATGTGGGCTCGTGATGCAATTGTACTGCCAAAAATCGCAACTGTCCACACAATTTCTTTGTTTTTATCACCGCATCTGTCTACCGTTTCAGGTTATACTAATTACGTTAGAAATTAGGGATGAAGAAGGCTGAATTTAGAGGGAGTATATCAGAATCTTCGTGGAAACAGTGGAAAACTATTTTGCAAAAACCTCTCTTTGTACACCCGGCCGGGATTTGAACCCAGATCTTCCCGTCATAAGCAGTCTAGTCCAACACGAGATTGACGCCTTAAACAATGCCGCCACCGAAGCAGGATCTTATGACAACGCATGGAGCAATGTTGATTGTTTGGTTGTTGTTACGTTGAAACATGAGGTATTACCTGACGGGGAATCTGATGTACCTCCCCCTTCTCCTCCCTGTTCCGGGTCTAGGGTGTCGTCGCAGTCCTCGTCATGGTGGTACACAAAAGCCTCCCAATCACCCTCTTCGTCACTACTACCCGTAGGTAGTCCACCCTCGGCGTGATGTTCCACGGCAGCCTAAATAATATCACCATGGTCTGTTTCCAAGATTATTTTTTAGATATAGGGATCACATTTTTTGTTATGTTTCACAGCCAACGATTCGCTTGCATACTCAGATCTAGACATATCTTTAAAAATAAATGATACAGTGCACCGCACATACGCTCCGTTTCTTGTTTCTTAAAATTAAGACATTTACTAAAAACTAGTAAGATTTGTAGAACGAAATAGTATACATCGTTGCAGAAACACTTTACCACAAACCTGGATAGAATCATTTACATTATTACAGAAACACTGAGTAAAGAGGAACAAACAATTTCACATTTTCAAAGACCTTGACACAAAAAAATATATATATTTCCTTATATCTACGAAATTGTTTTTATAAAATAAATAGATATTTTATGAACTAAAATATTATTATCTTTAGTAGTACTACTACTTTACAATGATAAGTTGTTACGTATCTCAAATAGTTGCGGAGATATGACCAAAAGTGGAAATTTCTGCTTATGTAAGGCATTCTCAAAGTCATTTTCACGGGGAAATGAGAGTTTCCATTTTGTTTGTAATGTTAAACACTGTCTAGATACTAAATTGAATCAAAATAGTTAGAGCAGCTTTCGAGGAAATTGATTATTTTTATTTTAGCCCTTAGTAAACAATCCTTAATTTTAGGGTTGGATAGCTTATTAAATAATTACTTATAAACATCCTAGATACCAAATTTTAGATAGATCGGTAAAATGCATCCAGTTCTAGACTTAGACACAAACCGACGGACGGTATCGTAAAAACAACATTTTAGGTTTCAGGGTAGGTCATAAAGGTTGACATTTATCAAAATCTATCACAATGCCTCTCTTTTTGAGGGTCCGAGATCAGGCCAGCGATTGAGCATGTGGCAGATCTTACCTGCAACCTCCCGAGACGGACCGCCCAGATTCCGGCCTCACTGTTCCGACCTTCAACGCGAAGGTTGGCTTGGGAGCAAGGGCTCTTGCGTTTCAACACGCTCACTTGGGGTCGACCGGAGGACCCGGCCAAACACCACGTCAAGATGGCCAACACTAGGATTCGTGACGTCATCGCACTGATGTGACTGCGTACAGAGGAATAAACTAGACAATCGTGGGGGTGCATTTGATAGTCAGCTTTTGATTGACAGAAACATTTTCTACAGTTATTAAACTTTACTTAGAATGTATGATAGTGAGGAGGCCCAGGGGCTAAACGATTTAAAATAATACAAATTGATAATAACCTAATATGTGCAAATTTAACTAAGAAAGTCCACTCAAAATGTGTGAATAATCCGATGCACAAAGGTAATATCTTCTTCCTTTCTTATGTCTTTTGTATTAGACTTTACTATTGGAATAGTTAATGTACAAATTAAAGGAAATGCACCCGCATCTATGTGGAGGAAGATCAGAAAACGATTAAGGAAGAATAACCCTCAGTGCGTTCAGAAGATTCAAGGTCATTGGTTCCAGTTACCGTTAAATATTACTATATGAGACTGACGTTTAGTTCGCGTTACCATAGATCCAGGTTGAGACAATAATAAATGATTAAAAATTCGTCAAGATGATTCCAGCTAACAAATATAATAAAGTTACGGTTTAATTAAAATGATATTAGAAGTACTATATGTGATATGTGTTGTATTATGCATTAACGAATATCTGGTATTAGATAATAAACTTGCTCGTATAAAGAATATTTAACCAAGAAAAGATTGATTGAAAAATCAAAATCCATACATACCTTCCCCGTTCGGAACTTATTAAACACGCAACTATATTCTATAACACCAGTATGTAAAATATTATCTATTATTATATTGATTTATAATTACCATGTAATGAATTACTAAACAAGCTCGAAAATATCTCGAAACCACTAACATCCGGTAAATAATAATTACTAAGAGCTGATTAAATCCTTCATTTTTTTAAGTGGTGCTAAACATCTAGATTTATTTGAGGTTGCGGTGCAACAAAGTAATATTTGTGAAATTATTATCTTAATGGTCCACTCAGTCCACGTAAGTGCTAAATTGGTTAGAGATATAATTTACAAGTGAAGGATTAGCAGGATTTTGGCAAGAATAAGCTTTTAAAAATAAAAAAACTTTTCTTTTCGGTCAGCATTGATAATATTTTACTATATTGTTATTGTTATTTTACAGATATTTGATAATAAAGTAGACATTTTTAATTCGAAGTTCAAGTGATGTCTGAAAAAAATATTGAAATATACTAAATTCAAATTAACCATTTTTATGATTTTCGAGGCAGCTGGTACACAGTAAATTAATAACATCAAAATATGCTATATATATAACATACACATATACATACATATTATATAGCCAACACTGTACATATATAAAAACACAATAAAAATCTAAGCACAAAATATAAAACTTGGAAAAATTTTCATACCGAAATAAATGCAGAATTAAAACAGTTTTTACACTTATATGAAATTAGGGAGAAAAACATTAGTGATTCTGGTTTGTTGTAGTTCGCTTATTTTGACGCAATAAACAAAATCTTCAAGTTCACCGATACTATTAAAAATATTATCACCGATTAAAAATGTTTTTCACGTTTCATGTCTGGTTGGGATTCAGTGAATATCCTCAGGTTTCCTTCATTGTTGGTGCTTTTTCTTTTGCTATGGTTCATTGACTAAATTTATTTGATATTCTTGGTATAAAGAGTGATTTAATAAATATCGTTACCCGAAAAAAATTAACAATTTACTGTATAGCTCCGAATTATCCTAATATCTCCTCCTAAAATTAGAATTAAAATTTATTAACCATTGATTCAATTATAAAATTAATGAGGAATCGTGTTGGATTCGAACTATCCAATTTTTTGAATTAATCAATGATGAATAAGCCATATCCTACTGAACCTATGAATACGTGAAAGTAAATGTAAGAATTTTTTTTAGTGGTCAAATGAGGATATTCCTATGAAAATTGGCAAGTGCTTATATCATATTAATGACTTAGTATACGATCTATTTAATTATAATAATATTCGATAATCATGAAAAGATAACAACGACTTAATACACGTGATAACAATTCTTCTGTTATCCCACAAATGCCAGTCCTACTTTATTCCTTCATTGTACCAACATCACGGACATGGAATAAGCAACCTGCTACCGTCAGAAATGTAACATGTACTAAGTTAACTGGATTCAATTATTATTATTAGGGGTTCTGTCTTACGAAAGGTCCATTCCTTTTTTAAGCGCACTTAGGCCGTCAATGTGCCTTGTCCTCTGCCTCCCCCCTCAGCTCTCAGAATTTCCTTCTTTACTTTAGGTCATCCAATATTAGAATCCTTCCCTCTTTTCTTTCCCTCAATCTTTCCTCATATGACGTCGTGCAGAAGACAGTTGCTCCTAAGGATGTGTCTGATCCAGTTTTCTTTGTACCGAATAAGCACATCTGAAATGTTTATCTTCTCATCCACTCTTCTTTGGACCTCATTTGTCGCCCTTTCCTGTCTATCCCTCAATCTTCTCAAGTCTTTTCCAGCACAGCATTAACTTACATTTGAGCTTTTCTCTTAAGTAGCTATGGAGCTTAAATTTATATATTATATTTGATGTTTATGTATTGTCTTTGGTTTCACTCATCAATCAAATTCTTTCCAGATACCATACCAATATAGCTAGGTAGAAGCATGTGTTTGGATTGTTCTCTATTTAGTGCGCTGAACTACAGTGTCACCGGATTACATTAACCTTGATTCTACTGTCATCCGTCGGGAACTACCACGCCTCTTGTTCACAGAAGAAAGGCAGTTCTATGTCGCACGGCACATCATTCAGTAGACCCGTCCTGGACAAAACTACGCAATCTTCCGTCCCCCCGCTTGGTTCGCCGGCCAACCAAGGGGCATAACCCACACTGCTCAGGGGAGTACCTGTAACAGAACACGCGACGTTGTCTACATGGAGTTTTTGTTTATCTGCTGATAACACTTACCCGCTTCCTCTGACGAGTTTACACAGCCACGATAGTATTTGCGCCTCTAAAACATTGACTTGCTTTTCAAAATTGCCTTTTTTCTTGTTTCATATTCTACATCCTGGCAGGAAAATTCCCACAAGCCATTTTTGTGATTAAGCCAAGTAGCCTATTATGAATTATTTATTAAAAAAATACTTCAAGATAAAAATACTAATTTTGTGACACTGTATTAGCATTTCTAGAATTAATTAAGAATTTATGATTTTGGTTTCAACGTTATATCCTTAAAACTTGCTGAATAAAACGTGAATTCGTTAACATCGGAAATCTTATTTGGACTTTCCATGACGTCACAGGTAGGTGACATCTTAAGTAGATATATTCACACAATTGTGGTTCAATCTAAAGTTATAACTCTGGGATCACCTTAAAATTTGGCGAAGAGTATTTACAAACTCTGGATTAGTTGAATGCCCTGGCCTTGTCTTCAATAGTTTTGATCTTTTATGTTCGTACACATCTAATTACCTTTTTGTTATATTTCTCTTGATTTTAAATATGTAATCAAATTAAAGATAACGATGTAGCTGAATTTTATTTAAATTAAAACACAAGCATCTGGATAAGAGATGATAAATAATATTTTTAACCAAAGGATTGAGAATATTCCCACAACTTAATTCAAAGTCAAGTGGTAGGACCGCTCTTCTAATCAAGAAAGGTTCTCACCGAATACGGTGACGAAATGTCCCTCGACGAGGATGTCGTTGACCCCGAGATAGGCCTGGGTGTTGAGGGGACTCTCGGTCTCGAAGCTGGGGAACTTAGCGAACAGACGTTTAAGGACGCCGTTCTCCGTCTCGGAGTTGAGGATGGCGAGGTGGGTGCCCTCTCGGTGGCACGTCAGCCGGGCCTCCTCCCAAGATAGTGGCGTCACGTGGAACTTGTAGTAACCCAGGCCAGGGACCAGCTCGTAGTCAGAGCCGGGTCTCTTCGGTGGGGCTGCAGGAAATATCACTTTGGGTGAGGTTAAGGCTAGGAATGTGGAGTCGAAAGAAAAGTATCGATACTTTGTTCATTTATAGTGTCGATACTTTATTAATCGGGTGTATTAAAAGAAATGTATCGTTACTTTATTCATTTCTAGTGTCGATACTTTATTAATCTGGTGTATTAAAAGAAATGTATCGTTACTTTGTTCATTTCTAGTGTCGATACTTTACTAATTTGTGGTATTGAGAGAAATGTATCGGTACTTTGTTCATTTCTAGTGTCGATACTTTACTAATATGGGGTATTAAAAGAAATGTATCGTTACTTTATTCATTTCTAGTGTCGATACTTTACTAATTTGTGGTATTGAAAGGAATTTATCGTTACTTTATTCATTTCTAGTGTCGATACTTTACTAATTTGTGGTATTGAAAGGAATTTATCGTTACTTTATTCACTTCTAGTGTCGATACTTTACTAATTTGTGGTATTGAAAGGAATTTATCGTTACTTTATTCACTTCTAGTGTCGATACTTTACTAATTTGTGGTATAGAAAGGAATTTATCGTTACTTTATTCACTTCTAGTGTCGATACTTTAATAATTTGGGGTATTGAAAGAAATGTATCGTTACTTTGTTCATTTCTAGTGTCGATACTTTACTAATTTGGGGTATTGAAAGGAATTTATCGTTACTTTATTCACTTCTAGTATCGATACTTTACTAATTTGGGGTATTTAAATAAATGTATCGTTACTTTGTTCACTTCTAGTGTCGATACTTTACTAATTTTGGGTATTGAAATAAATGTATCGTTACTTTGTTCACTTCTAGTATCGATACTTTACTAATTTGGGGTATTGAAATAAATGTATCGTTACTTTGTTCACTTCTAGTGTCGATAATTTACTAATTTGTGGTATTGAAAGAAATGTATCGATATTTTGTTCATTTCTAGTGTCGATACTTTACTAATTTGTGGTATTGAAAGGAATTTATCGTTACTTTATTCACTTCTAGTGTCGATACTTTACTAATTTGTGGTATTGAAAGGAATTTATCGTTACTTTATTCACTTCTAGTGTCGATACTTTACTAATTTGTGGTATTGAATGGAATTTATCGTTACTTTATTCACTTCTAGTGTCGATACTTTACTAACTTGGGGTATTGAAATAAAAGTGTCGAAACTTAACTCATCTTTTCTCGCGTTCCCTACATCCCCCACCTTAGATAAATACATTCAAATAATGAGCTATCATACACAAATGTAGGTTATTACAGTGAGCACTTGTTTACCTATGATATGAGCCAGGATACGAATGGTCTCCTTATCCTCGCAGGAAGATGTACTATGGTCCAACTCAACCTCCCAAGGACCAGCCTCTTTGTCCTCTCCAACAGATTCTCGTGCATCGTGTTGCATTGAAACCTGAGGAAGGGGCAATTCGGTTGTTGGTAGGACAAAGTTTTAAGTGATGCAGGGTGGAAGGTAACTAGTTTAATAGTAACTATAGAGTTGTACACAATTTTTTTTTTATCTAAACATTAGATATGGTTTCAGTATATACGTTTAGTTTGATTTTATAAACATAGTAATCTTAAAAATTCTTGATTGTTTTTATGTAAAACTTGTGATTTTATAATAACTTTTTACAGCCATTTAAAAAAAAGGTCTTATGAACTGTCTATTTATGGAAGAAATAAACGTTACCCAATTAAGTATGTACAGTACTTACAAAAAGCGTGACTTGAGGGGATGAATGGTTATAATTGCTAAAATGAGCCTTATCTCAATCATAATATAATAGATTTTTAAATGACACCTTGACACGGTAATCGAAGCCGGCGATGTCTATTTGTTCAGGACAGGTATTCAAGAATTGCTGAAAATAATATATGCAGAAATTTAAACTAAACGTATCTACTGAAGAAACATTTTATTTACTGTGTCCCCCCCAAAAAAAGTCTATTATAAAAACTGCAAAAGTACTGGCCTTAATTCGTGTTCTAACCTAATGCACGTTAGGATAAGATTCTAAAATTAATGGTTGTTCAATCTTGTCTTCAGCCTCATTTACTCTTCGCTAGCCAACCTAACAAGAAAAAATACACTTTGAAATAGTTTTTATAATGTTCGTTTGTTTGTCCAAACGATAATTGGATTTATACATTGTAACCTAAAGATGAATGTAGTTCTAACCTGCTTCGGTGGCCATATCGTTTAAGGCGTCACACTCGTGTTAAACTAGATGACCGATGACAGGAATATTGGGGTGCGAATCCCAATGGAGTTTACTGTTGTTGTGGTTTTTTCAAAATGGGTTCCACTTGAATGCGGCTGCATATCCTATAAACTAAACCTTCATCATCTCTAACATATCAGTGTAATTAGTTCATATGCGTATAACCTGATCTGGTAGTAAGACGCGGTGCTAAAAAAAAAGTTGAATTGTATAGGAAATGTACGCGTATTTTTATGGAGAAATGGTGAGGAACCATTGTGACATAAGCATCTGATTACAGCTAGTAAGGGCTCAAACCTCTAACCCTCAGTAACTGCTAAACCTGGTCAAAATAGACGGTTACATGAATTGTTTCTACATTCCCGCAGATGTGCTTTGCAGCAATATGTCTCAATACATTTTAAAGTAAGTATTAAATTAAATAACACTTAATTAACAATCTGAGA
The DNA here is from genome assembly GCA_901482245.1 of Timema douglasi. NCBI lineage: Eukaryota > Metazoa > Arthropoda > Insecta > Phasmatodea > Timematidae > Timema > Timema douglasi. The sequence goes on along the minus strand of CABEEJ010001233.1, from coordinate 127,025 downwards.
AGAATCACGTGCACTTTCAAGGGTATCGGGATCAAAATAAAATTGATAACAAACATTTTGTAAGTAAAAGTATATTTGAAACCATTAAGAACACAACAGGCCTTCTATAAAATGGTCAGAAGTGCGAAGAAGTGATGCAGTTTGTTCCATTATTGCAGGATGCATCAGAAACCAGGTTCATGAAGGAAAGAGATTAGAACAGGATACAGGCATGCGAGATGTAGGTAGGGAGTGACAAGGATGGACAGGGTGAGAGATAGGGGAGGGGGGAGGATGAGCATGTGAAGAGGATGGAGGAGGGGAGGATTCCAAGGAGGATGCTCGAAATGGAGGTGGCGGGGAGGACGAAAGGTGGTGGGAGGACAGGAGTACATGGAGAGAGAATTATGTTTGAGAGAGACTTTATGATGATGATGATAATGATAAAACAATATTAATTTCCAATAATCACTAATTTTTATTTATGTTTAAGTGACTCTACGTGCATTATATTACATACTAGACCCTTCCCCCTCCCCCCTTCCCACGCATTATTATTTTCAACACACACATATTGAAGAATCATAATAGATTCTACCATAAAATATGAGTGACTATCGACATTTTTATGAGTAATAAATTTAATTTTCAAAATAAAATATAGCCTATGTTACTCGCTGATAATGTAGATTTATATTGGTGAAAGAATTTTTAAAATCGGTCCAGTAGTTTTTGAGTTTATCCATTACAAACAAAAAAACAAAACTTTCCTCTTTATAATATTAAGTATGGATATATTACATAGGACTAAATTAAGACACAACTTACAAATTAACCTAACCAGAGATCGAATACCATAATGCAAAACAACCAAGCCTGTCGCCAGGAATGTCGTTCGTGTCTGGATAATATGGCACGTAGGTACTAATCTACTTTAGGAATCATCCGGAATCGAAGACGGATCTTTAGGAACTGTTGTAATCCCGTTGGACCTGCACTGAGTGTCATTAAAGCTCACCCCTGGAAAGCTGACCTTTGCGATCCAGTGTCCTGTTTGATTTCTTGAACTAGTTATGGAGAACTTCATTCCATCTTGTTTGGGACCGGTGCACGTGGACAATTCGCCGTCGACAACCTTCAGAATGTGCAGAACTAGGATGACTCCCCACGACAGATGTAGAGAATACATTGATGTCGCAACACTGTATACAGAATAATCGATATGAAAATTAATAGTTGGATTTAATGAGCATTGTACAATATATATTGCAGGCAAATGTTTGGAATTTAAAAAATTAGATGCGCCTGTGCGCAAACTTGTGCACTTTCAAGCAGGAATTACATTTTTTTATTAGATTTTTTTTTCAAGTACGTTGCCTACTTGTGACGTCACGGCCAGTCAAGATAATATTTCCCATGTTAATGCATTTACGTTTTACTCAGCGAGTTTGAAAGATAACACGTTTAAACATAAACCATAAATTCTTAAATAATTCTGAAAATAGTCCTGCAATGTCACAAAATTATTATTTTTAAGTATTTTTATGAACGTATTTTTTTTTGTAAATTCCCTACAAATAAGGCTATTTGGCCTGGCCACTAAAATGTCCTGTAGAAGTTTTCCTGCCAGGATGTAGCTTAAAAAGGTCCGTGGTATAATTTAACCATCTAGAATAAGAAACAAGTAAAAGGTAAAATTAAAAAAACAAGTCAATGTTTTCAAGGAACAAATATTAAAGTGACTGTGTAAACTCGTCAGAGGAAGAGAGAAAGGGCTATCAGCACATAGACAAAATACCACTCAGGGTGAACATCTAATTTTATTCCCGCTCTTTCTATTTGGTACATTGTCGTCCAAGTGTAATAGCACTTAAACTGTTTATATGCGTTAAGCTAAGATGCAACCCGCTTTGCAAAATAGCTTCGAAATCTCCAAGTAGGCAACGTCGTTAAAATTAATTAAAAACTTGGGGGGAAGCAAAAAGGTCACGGGTAACGCAGGGGTTAGAGGCACTTAACGTTACCTTCCACGTACTACCAATAAACTAAAAACCATTTCTCACGGGCACCGCCGGGTACTCCAACTAGATATAATAAGAAAACGCGTTCTATAAAAAAATCTTAACAGACAAGTAAACAATACAATATGCTTAAGGTGAGATGAAAGGACCAGCTTTGGTGGTCGTACAGTCTAAGCCGTCACTCCCGCGAATTGACTAGACGGCTGATGACGGGGAGATCGGTGTTTGAATTCCAGTCAGTTGTGCCAAGTTTCAAAAAAATAGTTTTCCATTAACCCTACACGTGAATTCGGTTACACTTCGTTTGAGTTCAACCTTACTCATGGCGTATAACCTAAACGTTTAGTGAGACGTAGTGCAAAGAAAAATAAAATTAGAAGGGAATGCAAGCCAAGGTCCGTATTTACAATTTTTATAACATAACATTATTATTATTATTATTATTAGCACCGCGTCTTACTACCCGTTCGGGTTATACGCACTTACGCTAATGTGTAATACAGTTAGCTTAATTTTATACACATATAATATATTGAGCTTCACGGAACTCGGCCAGAATTTGTTCAAATCTTTTAAAATATCCATGATAAAATTCCTTTATGCTCATGGTACATATTCAAGAACTGAAACTTTAATATCTTGAACATTAATTTAAATGTATCTACTGAAGCAATATTTTAATTAATTGGGAGAGTGGTCTAGGGGTAAGGTGTCTGACTTCTGTGCTGAGGGTTCGGGGTTCAATCCTCGGTCCCGGCACATATTTATCTGATTACCAAACCCTTCCTTCACCTCTGACAAGACGTGTATTAATCACAACTTGTGAATGTATGGAATGCCAGGTCTCCACCGTGGTTCGGATCCCACGTTAAACTGTAGGTCCTCCATTTCATCTCATAATCACCCTACCCTTACACATGAGCGTAAGTGCGTATAACCCGAATGGGTAGTAAGACGCGGTGCTAATAATAATAATAATAATAATAATAATAATAATATTTAATTGGGCCAAAAATATTATTACAACGTTTGTAAAAATCCTTATATACGTTCCTTTCGACTCAACCTTGATAAATATAACTAAAGGAATTGTATCTTGGTATTGTATCTTCTTATGAATAATGCACCAAACATCACTCATGATATGGTTCGATCGTAGTTACTCACCTTTCTAGTTCCCTGGCTAGTCAGAATCGAGACATTCTCTTTGAAACATTGTGAGATATATATTGTTATGTTCATTATACGGGCCGTGGCGCTATACGGATGTGAAACTGTAGAGTATGACATCACTACAGTTACGGCACGTTCTTGAATTCTGGGCCCGCCGTGTGTGGCGCTAGAGGGCAGGTCACGCGGTTTTGTTCTCTGGCTTCTACGCGGGCGGGACCACAGTTCAACTCCGATCTCTTTACTTTAACTTTTTAACTTTCGTTGTGTTAGTCGAACAGCATAGTGCTTGTTTGCATAGGATATTAAAGAACGGTATCGGACATTGCTATTTATTTAGATCTGTTTTGATTGTAACATAACCTAAACCAGCACGCTACACGTGACTAAGTGACTAAAAGGGTTCCATAAACACCCAGCACGCAAACAACAAGAGGGTTTCAAAACAAGGACCGTTGGTGCGACTGGAAAGAAAAAGGAATTATTTTAAACGTGGTGCAACAGTAGAATGTTGAACATAACAAATGAATGGAGATGGTATGAAATACACAAGTGAAAAGAAAAGAAGAAAGGAAACTTTGAAAAGGTATACAGCAAATAAGAGTAGGCCATTTAATGAGACACGATAGTTTGACAAAGATTATCGTGTCTCATTGGATGGAAATGTGGAGGAGAGAAAATAGAGAGATGCCAAGACTGAATTAAATGATTCAGATAGTGAACGATGTTGACAAAAGAAAGTACAAAGATGTAGAATTTGACAAAACTGTCGGTTTTTGAAATTCACACAAAAATATGACTGGAATTGAATGAGTTGAATTTGAGTTCTCGGAAAAGGTTGCGCGTTGGTTATCCCCCGAGAAAGGAATGGGTTCACCGTACAAAATGTGTAGCTGAGGCGTCCCACTGGTCTACGCCAGATGGAATTTCTTTTTGGGTGAAGCTCAGGCACACGCATATGGTGTTAGTTTAATTTTATTATAAGTAAATTCACTACTAGAAAGTTGTTCCTTCCCAAAAATAAAACTCGGAGCTCCGCCACTGAAACTCCGCTCACTTCCGTCACTTTCACCCCCAATACCGTTCTCTTTGCAGAAATCCTTCCGCCTAGGCCACTTTGCCGCGCATCTTCCGAGAACTACCCCAAAGTTGCCCGAAATTGGTGGCAAGATTCCCGCTAAATATCCTAACTTCCAATATAGCCCTTTTATAAACAAATTCAAAATTATGAAAATTCTTGAAATTAACAAAAACAAAATTATGATCCCTAAGACAATTACAAAAATCATTTCTAGCCTTCCTCCTCGTCGAAAACTACCCGCCAGAAAAAAACAAAAACAATATTAATCTTCTTTCTCACTCTACGATCGCGCGGCAGAAATGCTCTCCTAGCAACACGCTCGTGTGGCGGGTTCGTTAACTACTTAACTAATCAAGACGTATCCCGTAAAATAAATTTGTAATAAGTGAAAATAAGCAGAGAAGGAAGAATAAAGAAAAGAAAAATTATAGAAAATGACTGCAAAATAAGGTAGAGGTACGTAATAAAATAATGCAAAAATTAATATAATATTAAATTTCATATATTTTTAGTTTTTTTCCAAAAATGTAAGCTACCAGGGAACCACCTTAAATAGTTAATATCCCCGGTTAACAGCAACTAAACGAACGTGCTGTCAAGGTGGCCATTACTAACACCCCACCTATATATATTTAAAAAAATCACAAAATCACAACTAATATAATTAAATTACGAGATGGTAAAAATAATAATAATAAAAAACTAGGGGATTATTGAAAATACTCACAAAAATATGGTCCAAGATATGAAAATGTATAGAGCTGTAACAAACCAATCGGAAGATTGATGATAATGATGATAATGATATTTATTTTTTCTTTACCTATTGGACACTACAAATATCTGTTCAACGAAACATTAAACACTTTTGCTGAATATTGATTGCTTTCTTTAAGCTCAAATGTTGAGACACTATATATATGTCAAACTCAAGTGTGGAGATTCTTTATGTCTGGCGAACACATTTACAAATATTTGTTAATATACTACACGTGTCTACCGTTCTTCGTTTAGAATTGCTTATGCTAGTTTTTAAATTAAACTTATGTGCGAACACTCCGTTCAAATAAATATCTTAGACCCCTCATTCCCCCTTAAAATAGCAGGAGTGGATGTGTAGGAAATATATTATATTGGGATCCTCGTTGCTACATTGAACTTAGCTTACTCGGCTGGATATATCTGACCCGTAGGAAATAACCTTTTGAAGTGTACTTAACTTAATCCGTCATGTAATTAAAAGGTCTATATTATATTGAAGCAGAGTGTAATTTTCAAACATTTGAGAGAGCTAAGCGATAGTCATAATATTTAAATGGAATTCCTGAATAAAAAAACAGTAAACGTGTATGTAATAAACCTTTTTTAAAGTATATTTAGATTATACTTTCTGAATACTGGTGTATACAAGCGCCTTAGTTAAAAAAGGGTACCATCAATAACTTTTTTCTCACTCCTCCTCTGTGCTCGTTCTACTATACATACAATATTCCAGTGGAATATAGACGGGTAAGGTTGGATTTAAATGGAAATGTACTGACATTTGCGTGGAGGTATATTGAGAACTCGCAATAGGCTAGACTTCCGATTATGTTGAGATCAGGTTTCGTTACCTGGTAAGGTGTACTTAGGCTGGTTTTCACACACACAAAAAAAATCCATTTCGCTTGCACGCTGATGCGATCACATTTCCTCTAAATTCAACCTTCCTCATTCTTACCCAATTATGGTAGTTACATTCGAATATTCTGAATGGGTCGTAAGACACAAGTGCAAAAAATATGGACTATCCAACTGAATTTGACATTCCATGCTAGGGATCTTATAAAATCTCATGGTATCTTGCAGGCCCACACAAAAAATAATTCTACCATTATTAAACCTCTAATATGAAATGTTTAATTCTTTTATATTATGCTAATAATATATAAATTGTGGGCATCTATCAACTAGCCACGAGTCTATTGTTTACATCCCATTGTTTATCTATCAACTAACCACAATTCTATTGTTTACATCCCATTGTTTATCTATCAACTCGCCACAGGTATATTGTTTAGATTCCACTGTTTATCCACCGACTCGCCACAGGTTTATTGTTTACATCTCACTGTTTATCTATCAACTAACCACAAGTCTATTGTTTACATCCCACTGTTTATCTATCAACTAACCACAAGTCTATTGTTTACATCCCATTGTTTATCTATCAACTCGCCACAGGTATATTGTTTATATTCCACTGTTTATCCACCGACTCGCCACAGATCTATTGTTTACATCTCACTGTTTATCTATCAACTAGCCACGAGTCTATTGTTTACATCCCATTGTTTATCTATCAACTAACCACAAGTCTATTGTTTACATCCCATTGTTTATCTATCAACTCGCCACAGGTATATTGTTTAGATTCCACTGTTTATCCACCGACTCGCCACAGATCTATTGTTTACATCTCACTGTTTATCTATCAACTAACCACAAGTCTATTGTTTACATCCCATTGTTTATCTATCAACTCGCTTCATGCAATAGCCAGTCAGATACTCATCTACCGTCTCCCGTACCCCAAGGTCATGGCATTCCCAGGCGTTGTGTCATTGCACAGATTTATCGCGATTATTGTGGAACTAACCTAACATAACCTAACATAACCTAGCCTAGTCTAGCCTAGCACACAATAAGGACCTATTAGAGTTTTCAAACTATGTATTCGACAATAATGTTGACGAGGGTGTGAGTTTTCCACTTGAAATATAACATCCCTGTACGAGGTGCTAAAATAAACGTAGCCTATACTTATTTAAAAATATATCACTTTTTAATTCCATTACTGTGATACCTATATTTTACTCTAAAAGTGGAGGTTGACGAGTTGATTGGATTTATAATATATATAAGTTTGGCGAGTCGATAATTTCTGATAAATTAGGCAACGTGTCACAAATATTTCTGGTGTTTTTACCACGTTAAAAATACTGTCTTATATTTTCAACACCACAAGTACCATGAAAACTTTCCAAGAGGAGATAAAAGCGATAGCTACATATTCTAGTGGTTCTTAAACAGGCCCACTTCCCACGAATCAAGTTGGCAGACGTGAGGTTATTGCCAACCGAGTCAGCCATTGGCGCTTACATTAGAATTGCTAAAGAGCACAAGAAGGAAAAGAAGGCAAGGATGACGCCACACACACACACACACACACAGTCACACACATATATATATATATCTTTGTTACTATAAGAGATATACAATTTAAGTTTTACTCCGTTTAACATTCGAGGTATGGTATGATTTCGGCAAGAAGGAACTTTAAGATGAGGAGAGTTAAGGGCAGTGTTTTGGCAGTTTTTAAAGTAAAACCTTTTCTGGCCAAATTAAATAAAATTCTGTTCTAGTAAAAACATATAGTTTAATTTTATCCACATTTTGATGTCAACAGTTGTTGAATATCTTTCATGAACATAGCGGCATTAGATGACAAACTTTTTAAATGAAGATAAAAAACTGTAATTATATTCCAGGACACCCTTGATAGATATTCAACAACTGTTGATATCATCACGTGAAGAAAATTAAACTAAGTGTATGCCGTAAAAAAATTCCTTGTTATGAAAACTGCAAAAACTCTGGTCTCTATCTATAGTCCCTTTTTACCCCGCCTTAAGAAAATAAAAGCATATTTGTTTCCATTCACACTAAACACATTTTACTCTATTATATTAGTTATTTTATAGGTACTGATAATATCTTATTACACTATGACTTGCTGTGTTAATATATGAACACGGTTTTAGTAAATTTTTAGACTATCAAAGTTTCTTCATATCTCAATCGTTAGCTATCTAGCTACCCGTTATCATTATCATGGCATATATATTATTTCTATTATTATTACTATTATTATCACTCAGATAAAACACAAATTTAACCTAGGGCAATAGTATATAAGTTCCAGCTTCAAGGATCTTTATATTCAGGTAAAGGACACACTCATTGCAAACACCACATTATTTTCCTAATATGACCTAAATTGGGGTCAACCTTTTTAATCACTCACTCCTAACCATGGATAGTTAATTATTGACAAATGTATTTTATAATATAAATGGGTGAGGCTGGATAACGTTGATAATAACGCATTTTTATAAAATTTAATAAATATTTATTCCACTTTTGTTAAAGAGTTATTTATAAATATACAGTAATCTATCTACTTGCTAGATATTTATCTTAAGGTGGTCGCCTTGGTTACCGGGAAGGTATCCCTGTCAGGCCACATGGCTTAAAATACAATGATCTGTGTCGTTTTCTGGAACTATGTCTATATTAGGTCTAAGTTTAAACTCTTTTTCGTCCTTCAGCATGATCCAACCTTTGTCATGTCAATAAGAAAGAGGGGAAAGAAAACTACGAAACTTCTTAACTCAAATATCTTAATAGTTAATTTTGTTGGCCTATCAAAAATTAGGTACTGTATATGTTAAAGGAAGGTTAAATATAGTATCCTTTTTCGTCAAGCCTCCACATTTCTAATTAAAAAGTCATTGAAAATGGGCTAATGTTATATTTTCACCTATTTTATAATATTATTAATACTCTAAACTATATAGTTCTTGAAGAAAAAGAGCCCTGCTGAAATCTATAGACTTTATTTTGGCGTGAACGAATGTTTTAAATAACTCTCGTTCAATTAAATATTGCGTTAAAGCTGAATATCTGCGCGGAAATTTCTCGCTTACCGAGGCCGCCCCCTTAATCACGTCAAACAGATTTAATGTGGTAGATAAGCACTAGGTGCGGCGAAGAGATAAGCATGGCTTCATTCTACCGCTGCTTAGCTCCCTCGTTCACGTCCTGAATTCGTGTGAGGGGAGGATTCTCAGTGTTGTCCCATTTGACAGTTGGAACTAACTATAAAAGAAAGGGTCTTATGACTTTACATTCTGTGAGAGAGTTCGACTATACCTGCGTAAGGGACTATTCCTATACGATTCGTAATCAGTTTAAATACAATTGGGCAAGAGAGAAGAGAGGTTAATCACAAGTATATGGGACCATGGTTTGATTCCGGGAGGTGCCGAAAAAGATGGATACTAATTGTATACAGGTTGGCTCGTCTTGCCAAATAGTATTTTAAACCTAATAGAAAAAATACAATTTCACTTTTACGGTCAGCATTGATATACTTTTACTATATTACTAAGGCTATTTTATAGGTATTTGTATTGTCTATCAAAAGTGAAAATGGCGGGTCACATAACTTGATGCAAGCATAATATATGAAAATATTTGAACGTGAGAGAGTAGCGAACTCGAGTTAAAGGCGCTATTTTTGCAGTGTTTATATCAACACACATTTATGGACAAATTTAATCAAATAATTATTCAGTAGAAACATAGGGGTTGATTTCATTCACTTGTAAACTCAACAATTCTTTAATATTTGTCAAACCTGCTTTGGGGGTTGCATGGTCTTAGGCGTCACTCTCGCAATATACTATATTGCCTATGATATAGAATGTAGCTCAAATCCTGGTAGAGTGTACTTAGGGTGGTTTTTTCCTATTTGGTCCCCCCCCCTCTCTCTCCATGTAAATGTGGGTACAGATACTCTTTATTCTTTCTAATCCCTAACTCATTAGCGTAATTATGATATATTTGTACAACCTGAACAGGTAATCAGACACGGTGATTTAATTTTTTTTTTTTGTCAAGAGTCACCTGGAATTTAATGACATTTTTCATCTAATGCCGCTATGCTCATGACAGATATTCAACAACTGTTTATATCATGTTAAGAAAACTAGACTTGGTGTTCTATTGGAGTCATATTTTATTTATTTTTTTACGAAAAAAAGTTGCTATAAAAAGTGAAAATCACAGCTCTTTTACTCGTGCTATGTACAGTCCAACCTTTCATAACAGCTTCTAAAACAGTCAAAAAAGTGTCTTCCTATATGAATATTAATACAGCTGTGTCGCATTGTCTTTGGTAAAGCTAGCTTGTAAGTCTTGTGCTTACAGTCTGTGTCTTTAAAAAGCACTCAAATATCTCTGTATGGATAGATCATCCTTAAAAATGGGTCTGGTAAACTGGTAGTACAGGGGTAAGGTGTCAAACTTTTGTGCTGGCGGCCGGGGTTCAATCCCCGGTCCCGACACAGATTTATCTGATTATCAAACCCTTCCTTCAGCCCTGACAAGACGTGTATTAATCACAACTTGTGAATGTGGGGAATGCCAGGCCTCCACCGTGGTTCGGATCCCACGTTAAACTGTAGGTCCTCCATTTCATCTCACAATCACCCTACCATTCACACATTAGCGTAAGTGCGTATAACCCGAACGGGTAGTAAGACGCGGTGTTAATAATAATAAAAATGGGCCTCCCTTGTTCCCTACTTGACGTTTGAGAACTCGACACACAAGCTGATTTTCTTTGCGAGTATTTGTTGATTTAGTAATTAACCTTTATTCACTTTGCATCATTATTTTTATTTTCTCGTGACTCCTCGGAGCGAAGGGGGAAAAAAAGAATTCGTGGATATGACTCCCTGAACCGATAAAAGGTTGTATTCGCTTTGCTGTCTGTCTGGAATACTCTTTGTGATGGATGAAAACTATTTTCTAACCCGTGAATGATCTTATGTGTGTTTTTGGAATGGCACGGAATTGTATTTGTAAAGTTTATTTTATTTATTATTAAGTTTGGGATTTTTTAAAATATTGTCTCCTTCTTGATAATTTGATTATTTCATTCTATGTGGTTTATTTACAGAAAATGACCAAGATTTTTTTCGTCACTGCCTCTTACTACCCATTTGGTTTTTACCCATATTTAGTCCTACTAATTCCACATTTACATATTAGGAATTGAGAAGGTTGAATTTAGAGAAAGTGTAGCCACCTTTTCTTAGAGGTAGAGCGGTAAACTATGTAGTAAAAATTATCCTCAGTACATACCCTTATCTTCCCATCATTATCCGTCCGGTATTTTGCGATAGTGATGCCTTATACCATTTGACCACTTAAGTAGGCCACGACTTTAGTTCCGTCCATGCCTCTTCTTGGTATGTATGCACGTAGCCATTTTATTTGTCGGCTTATTTCTGAATCCATTATGACTTGATCTAACTCATCCAAGCGAGAACGCTTTAAGTCACGTAGATTTTTCCTTCATCTTTATTCAATTTAAATACGATCCTTGAAAGCGTGCTGAGAACATATACAATGTTCTTTATTGATGTCGGCGGAAAAACATAAATTATTCGCAAATCTAGAAAGAACCACCTACATTTTCGTTTCCCACTATATTTTACATTTTCTCCCTCACACCCTTCGAAACGCGTCCAACTTAATAAGTAAGTAAAGAAGCGTTGTAGATAAAGACATCAAATATAAGAAGGCAGAGAAGCACACACACGGAAAAAAAGGGAAAAGGGGACTAGAGTAGGCCAAAAAGAAAGAAAGAATAAAAAATGGGATAAAAAAAGCTAGCAAAACCATCATAAGGGCTGTGATATGTGGTGCAATATTTCACCCACCGCCCACTCGGTTTATGTCTTCCTCAATCAGGGGGACTCCCCTCTTTCTTTCTCTTACCGAATTTAAGACGGTGGTGGTTCTTTTTTTTTTAAAAAAATAAAAAAATGAAGGAAACATATCTAGTCCAGTCGACTCATCCGAAGTCTGTACGGCCTCAAACCAATGACCTTCATCTCACAATGTCATCCTCAACTTTCACAGCACACTACATGGCAGTAAAAGCAAACGTGACTTCCCTGAAAGAAAGAAAAAAAAATGTACAGGGTGTACAAAACTAAAATTGAACTACGATGGGATTTTTAAAATTGTGGACCATTTTATCAAAGCTAATTTTGTCTTAGGTTTAATGTAAAAACATTTTTTGTGCTTTTATTTATTTTATTTAATCATTTTTCTATTCGTAATGTCTTACTACCCTTCCGGATTATTCGCATATTTTATAATTACGTTGATGATTTAGGGTTGATACTATATTTTGAGGAAGTGTATTCGCATTTCCGCTGAGGAATAGTGTAAAACCATTTAGGAAAACCACTCTCAGTAAACTCGACCTAGATTTGAACTCCGATCTCCACCTCTTCGTCAGTTTAGTTTATTGCAAGGGGGATGCCTTATATAGGGTATTTTTAAGGTCGTGGGCCACATGGGCTTTTTTTAAAAATAAAAGTGGCAAAATATTTCAACTTTATATCTTTCATAGTGTAACAACTTATTAGTCTATTTTCTTAACACAATTTATTTGCTAAATCTTTTGCGGGACAGATAAAATCTGTTAACGGGTCGTGGGTTGCCAACCGCTACCTTAGACCATGCGACCACTGAAACTGGTATCTGTGATATCTAATTTTAAAGTGAGTTTCGACAAAATTGTCATTTTTCATTAAAAACAAATAAATCTTATATCGGTTTGTAAGAACATATTGTTAGAATTACTGTAAAAACATAAAAATCTTCTTTTGAAATTTTTTATAATTTTATTTTTGTTAAAGCTGATTTTTAAAACACTGGTTTCAATGTGGATCGGATCTGTCTTACATTAAATTTAAATAGAAGAGTTACCCTCAACAGAAAACATTCTTGGAGTAAACAAGCGCATACACAGAATGTTCAAAAATAAAATATAATATGGTCGCCATTTTGATAATTATTATAACCTATTCTCTATCAAAGAATTCGGGTGAAATTTATTTAAAACACACCACATGCGGATATAAACAAAGCCAATTCTCTCTCTCTATCTCTAAAACACACACAGATACAGCAAGGTGTGCAAAACCAAAATGCTGAAATTACGTGATTTAAAAAAAAATTATGAGCTCTTCCCTATTATTGTAAAATTAGAGGAAATTTATACATAGCTTTAAATGTGCTGTTGGAAAACAAAACCTAAACTCACATACAAAAATATATTGGGTGTTCAAAAATAAGTTAAATGTAATAGTGGTGTCAAATTTAAGTAACCGACCCCGTGGTGTAGTGGCCGGTGCACCTGGCTACCAGGCTTAGAGGACTAGGGTTCGATTCCTGGCTGGTATCTTGGGTATCTTTCTCTAAAGGGGAATTACCCTACGGTCACCAGGATTTGATCAATCTCAAGTTAGGTTTAGATGTTTCCACGGGTTCCACACCCTCATTCTCACTATCACCCTCATACTCACTATCACCATTATACTCATTATCTCCCTCATACTCACTATCACCCTCATACTCTCTATCACTATTATACTCACTATCACCCTCATACTCACTATCACCCTCATACTCACTATCACCCTCATACTCACTATCACCCTCATACTCACTATCACCCTCATACTCACTATCACCCTCATACTCACTATCACCCTCATACTCACTATCACCATCACCTCATCGGTCCATGGAAAGAGCCTCCAGGGAAATTATGTACGATTAGTATGTAGATTAGTTGGGCAACGGTACATTAGTATGGATAAACTTTCCACTTCTGGGCTACGAGTAATGTAGCCCGGACGTGCATTATTATTATTATCATCATTTTTTAAAGTTGTGACATGTAAAAATAAGTTCCATGTAATAGGAAATTTAGGGGAAATGTATTCAAATTACACAACATGCTTGTTTATTTTTGTAACACGTGTACTTTATTACTTTACTAACAAACTTAATATATCAACACAAATTTCACAAAGTTTACAAACTAATTTATCTGTACAAAATAGAAACATTGCTCAGTTTGCTCAGTTCTTGAGCCGTTAATTCATCACTGGGAAAGGTGATGTCTTAATTTCAAACCAGTTCAGTTTTTTTTTCTTTCATTTCGGGAATAAATCCCTGAATCTTTCGTTCAGTAGACAGATACAAAAGGTGTTGGTTGGTCCACATACTCAAAACAAATCTCAATTTACACACACAATAAACAGACAGACAATGTGTACAAAAATAAAACAAAATTATATGTGATGCGATTTTTGAAGTTAGTCCATTCGTTGTAACATTTATTTATATTATATCTGCTATTAAATGTAATCAATATGACAATTTAAAGTATCTTATCAAAATCTATTTTTTTATATTCCATTAAAAATAACTATTTCTAAACATCTGACAGAAAGATCTTGTGTGTAGCTTTAAAATTGGCCGAGAACAAAAATTATGTAAACGTTAGGGGAAAAAATCAAAGTGTCTACATGAAATATTATACACTTTAAAGGGTTTAAGAGTTTATTTAAAGGCCTAACATGTATCTAAATATTCAACTTTCTAGAAGGCTCTCATATAAATTACTATAGTGCTTCTTTTCATTTTACACAATGGCTAAAGTTGCTTTTCATGCGGGATTTTAATATTAGTTTTTATGGCAATTAGTGTGCTAACATCAGTGACCTGGCGGTCTAGGGGTAAGGTGTCAGACTTCTGTGCTGGGGGTACGGGGTTCAATCCTCGGTCCCGGCAAAGATTTATCTGATTACCAAGCCCTTCCTTCACCTCTGACAAGACATCTTGGGAATGTGGGGAATGCCAGGCCTCCACCGTGGTTCGGATTCCACGTTAAACTGTAGGTCCTCCATTTCATCTCACAATCACCCTACCATTACACATTAGCGTAAGTGCGTATAACACGAACGGGTAGTAAGACGTGGTGCTAATAATAATAATAATAATAATAATAATGTGCCAACTTTTCGAGTTTCTTGATAAGTTCTTCATCACAACATAATAAGTAAGTTATAATATGTTGGGTAATATAGTGAGTGGCAGCGTTTTGTGTTTGAATAGTATAGTGATTTCTTAAGGTCCAAGTTCGAATCTCATGTTGGTACAGGTGACAGTCATTTTGGTTGGAAGAACGGTATAAAAAAATTCAAACATATTTCTTTGCGGCCAAAATCGCAAGCATCTAGCTATTTCATTTTAGTTTTTTTATAAGTATTGATTATATCTATTAAAAGTGACAGCTGAAGATAACATGACTTGGCGTAGGAATATATTAAAATGGTTTTAGTAACATAAGTAACTAACTTCTACTGTTCCTCCTACCAAAATCATACTAAATATGTAATTTAATAGTGTGGTTTTACCATTCTCCTTCCACGCTAAATTGGGCACACCTACCATGATAAACCCTCCTTATCCTTAACCCTCAGATCAAATCGAAAATTACATTAATTTCAAAGGTCGTAATTAAAATAAGTTCTATCCCCAACCGTAAATCGAATTAGTATTATACCAGGAGTCAAACCAAAACCTTTAAAACTGTTTAGTTGACCTCGCTAGCAGCTTATCCACTTATACTGGCAAAAATAAGAGGGGAAGTCCCATTTTAGCTCAAGTTGAGTTAGTGCTGCTATCTGTTAGACAATCAAGAGACCTTTCTAATACATTTTATATAATAAATAACAGGGGCTTTCCTGTTAAATATTTGCAGGTGTCCTTGTGGGGTTTGAGATATAAAAGCTGTTGTCCTGGAAATGATTGTAATGGAATTTCCCCCCTTTTCCCCTAGTACTATCAAGCTATATTTTGTGTGTATATTGTGTTTGGCCATTAAAGTTGCTATTTTTTTCTGTTTTGTATCAGTATTACCTCCATTATCGTTTTTTGCTCTTATAGAGGCAATTATTTAAAGAGACAGTTATTTTAATTTTCATTAAAGTAAATAAAATTGTTTGAAGGCTATGTCGGATCCCTTAGCTCAGTTGATAGCATGCCTGTATACTGAGCTATGGGGTCCCAGATTCGATACCCGTCGTGGTACAAATATTATCATGAGTGAAATGATGGCGTACTCCTTTCACAGTGATAAATTAATGGCTGGGTGTTGTGTCAGTTTTATATCAAAGCTACAATACAATGTTCAGAGGAATAGCTTTATCTGATAACCAAAAAAATATACAAGATATTCTTTCATGTAATCTTACGTCGAGTCACGTGATCTACATCTGTCACTTTTGATGAATATTATCAATTCCTTTCAAATAATACTAATAATATATCACGCGCTTTGTTGGCCCTATGGTCTGGTGCGCTACTCTAGTGTTAGATTAGACTGCCGATGACGGGGAGATTGAGGTTCGAATCTCGGTTGGGTGTACTGAGGATGGATTTTACAAAATGGGTTTCCAGTCTCCATGCAAATGTGAGTACACTTATCGTCTATAATTTTCCTAATACCTAAAACCATTAGCTTAATTAGTTCATAAGCGTTAACGTGAACGGGTAGTAAGATGCGCTGCTAAAAAATAAAGCATGTTATCAACTGTGGCTGTAAAAAAATATGTCTCTACTCTATAAAAGACGCCTGAAATGAAAATTTGACTGTATCTTCCGTTATATTGTTCAATCTATTCAGAAAGTGCAAGTTAATATCCCAAATAATAATAAATAGTCAAAATTATTATTATGTAAGGATGGTTCAGTGTTGGACAAAATCCGTACGAATCGTCTTACAAATTATTATTTTTTAGTTCCCTCGTCCTATTTACAAAAAAAAAATTGGAAGTTTTTTTATAATAATTTAATTAGTTTTTAAACTCGTCTCACACAGAATTTTTAATCAAACTTTGGTATAGTAAAACACTTCAAGCTGAACAGAGATTACATGAATAAGGAATTACAAAACGAGCAACACCTAAACAAGTTTCAAAGAAAACATGCATCTACATGACGGGTAATGCATTTAAATACGTGTTTACTATTTCATTACTCCAAATGGTCTCAAATGGAAGTACTTTAACTTCAGTGACGTCACCAGACTTCCCCCCCCCCCTCCCCACCCTTTCTATTAAGCGTGTTTGATCAAAGTTAAATGATTGTGACTTTCAGGAAGAGCAATTTAATGAAAGAGGACATAAAACTGAGTTGTATAATAGGGTTAGCTAATTAATTTATAAACTAGTCTCTCCTCCTTAGAAGTGTGATACGGGGTTCGTCTGTGTTTGGTGGGAGAAAGGGGGGGGGGGGTACATCGTTTCTACTTGTTATCTCTTCATTCAATAATTAACTGGTCCTGCTTGCTTTTAAAAGCTACGGCGTTAAAATGTATTGTGATGAGAAACATTCAAATACAATTTAAATTTATTGTAAATTATGTTTTTTTTTATCTTTATAAATAAATATGGACTTCTGAGAGCCCAGGGTGAGTTTAAGGACAAAGAGTTTTACAAATTATTATTCTAAAAGGAACGAACATAATTAAAAAAATTATTACTTGGGGTATTTTTAATGTTTAGGCACATTATTTTGTTTTTTAATTCCTAAAGATTCTTTAATTATGACTCGTTCTCTTATCATCGGATACGTGAGATATACTATAAACCTCGTCTGCTCTAGTTTGCCGATAACATGAAAGTATGTGTTTGATTCCTAGTCAGGTTCTATGAGATTGATTTTTCCCTAAATTATATCTAACTATACCACCAAGTAAATTTGGGCACTTTTCTTTAAGAAATACCTTTCTCATCCCTATCACATGGTTTAAATATGTTGGTAGCCCGAATAGTTAATACGAAGGGGTGAGCGAAGAAGTTAATCCATAGACAAATATCATGGCTTGTGCGAATCTGGAAAAACCAGGAGTGCCGAAAAAATACAAAGCTTTTTTTTTTAACTAGAGAGTATCGGAAACGTGTGAATTTTGGACATTAAATATTAACATTTAGATAGTAGAGCTTTGCATCGAAGAAAAAGTGAACTCAATACCTAACTACACTGATTCAACAAATTACTTATCTCCATTTTACTTTTTACTCTCCCTGAGTCATTGAATGGATCTCTAGGTAAAAATGATCCTTTTCTAATTATCAACGTCATAAGTTCACTTCTTTTATTACATATTATCCAGCTCGTCTTTTTTAATCTATAGCAAGTCACAATTTGCCATATTTGTTTTTGGGGACGGGTCTTACAACTGTATGCCCTTCCTGACGCTTACCACCAACACTGACTCGGGGAAATGGAGTGAATTCCACGAGCTAGTGCGCAAAAACGTACAAATTTTTCGGGAAATATATTTTCACACACCTTACAAGTTCTTTTTACATGACACAATTGACAGGAACCGATGGCTGTACTTTCCCTCCGAAGGAAGTTGTGCTAAGGATTTTTACCGCTCAAGAAAAATCCATATATCTCAGCTGGGTTTGAACCGATCAACATCGGGTCTTGAGACGAGCACTATACCCCAAGACCACTGAGGTCGATTCATTCTCATGAGTTCACGATAATTAATTTTTATCAAATATAAAGTTTTAGTAAAACTTTCTATATCAGGCCCGGTCAAATCTTTTGGCTGGAGGGCCGAATTGAGAATTATAATATAAGAATAGGCTGCCAAATAAAAAAAACTATTTTTCGGAAGACTAAATTTATAGTAAGAGAAAGTATAATGACAACATAAAAAAAGAACAATAACTTATTGTCACTAACGGCCTCAGTTGGAAGGCATGTTTGTATAAACATTGGTTGTTGTGAATGGCGAATGATATAACGAGTGTTGAGAGGATAGTTATAATGAATAAACAAATAAACTAGAAGCACTGACTCAAAAAGGAGGTGTTAGCAGTCCATACGGTAGCTAGAAATAAGGCCGGTTTAAATGGGAGAGTTTGAAGCTCTCGGGGATGATTACGGTAGATCGTAAGCTGGGAGGTCACGCTGCTTGTCACGGGGCCACGCGGGCTAAGTCGTCGGGTTGACCAAGTACCAGTAGCCGCTGTCGTTCTACCCCAGGGAACCAGGTTTGACGACCTGCCTATCTGTCAGTCAGGCCATAAGTAATACTCATAACATTTCTTTGAGTCACTCGCTTCTCCATATTCACTAAGTTCTTCTTTTTAACTTCACTTCTAACATCACATTTGTATTAGAATAGTAGTATTAATAAACCTTTAAAAACAAAGTATAACGTCAATCATGAACCCACACAAGTATATCATCCCCACCCCTCCCCCTTTGTCCTCGGTTAAAGACATCCTAACAGATATCCAGGCCTACACAGTTTGGAATACAGAAGAGGGGGATTATATTAGCACCGCGTCTTACTACCCGTTCGGGTTACATGCACTTACGATAATGTGTGATGGTAGGGTGTGTGTGAGATTAAATGGAGGACCTACAGTTCAACGTGGGATTCGAACCACGGTGGAGGCCTGGCATTCCACACATTCACCAGCTGTGATTAATAAACGTCTTGTCAGAGGTGTAGGAAGGTTTTGGTAATCAGATAAATCTGTGCCGAGACTGAAGATTGAACCCCGGACCCCCAGTACAGAAATCTGATACCTTACCCCTAGACCACCAGGTCACCAAGAAGAGGGGGAGTTGACATTATACAGATCAAATATTACTCAATGAGATGAATCCAATTATTTAATATCAGTCATCATTTCTACCAGATGAAAATTTAGTTGTTGAAATTCTTAAAACTGTTTGCAAATTGTTCATCGGTGTGTTAAATATAATTATTATATACTTTAATAATTATGTTTTATATTTTTTAAATTCCATTATTTCTAACTCTATTTCTCTCTCTCTCTTGAAGATAGATTATTATAGATTGCGGGCCGTAATTTTCCTAGAGCTGCTCTAGAAGTGTCTGGAAAATTAAGAATACCTTATGAAAAACAGAGGGAATTTTAACTTAAGTAAAATTTTGGCAACCCAGAAAATTGCTACTATAATGCGGCTGCGCAGTGGACCCACGCATGTGTGTTCTCCTTTAAGACCTCGCTATTGGAATAGTTTCCTCTCGGAGGTGAACTGATACTGAATTAGAGAGAGAAGGATCAGAACACAATATCAAGAGTTGGAACTTGGAATTCTCTTTGAACGTGTAACACGCTACTCCCAATTCACCCTTACATTTAATTCTGTTTGTCAAACCCTCTTCCCAAACAACTACTGACCTGTTTGAGTCCTGAATGAGATTAGATCACGCGATCTGTACCATTTTAAGTCCCCCTCAAGTTTAAAACCTACTTTGTCGTATATGTTAATCATGATTCTCGAGGTGTTCCAACACTTCCTCCCGTTCAACTAGAACAGTTTGGGAGATCGCATGGCCCTCACTACGGAACAGTACACTCTGGTTAAGTTGAAAGCTTACATTCTTACTTTGACGGGTTTCACTATGGTCCTGACTCCACACCATAGTGGAAAAAAAACCCGCCTCGTTGGCGTAGTTGGCTAACGCGCTAGTCGTGTTGAGCTCGACTTCTGAGGACGAGGAGATCGAAGTTCGAATCTCGGTCGGGTGAACTGGGGGCGGTTTTTCTAAAATGTTTTTCCACTCTCCCTCCCCGCAAATGCGGGTTCACTTCCTCTAATTCAACCTTCCCGATTCCTAATCCATTGGCGTAATTAGTAGACCTACTTAAATCGTATACCCCAAAGGGGAATTTAGACGTGGTGCTAAATAATAATAATAACATAGCGGAAAACACCAGAGTAAGTTTAATAACTGTCAGGGTACATGAAGTGAAGTATACAGAGTGAAAAGAGAGAAGTCCAATTTGAACTCAAATTGAGTCACTGCTGCTATCTCTTAGACATTCATGAAACCTTACTATCGCACTTTAGATTATGGTTAGTGGTCTTTTTAATATTCAGATACATTTTATGCCACTAATTTAATGCCACCATCTTCATGACAGATATGTTAAGAAAATTAAACTCCATGCTTCTATTGGAACAATATTTTATTTATTTTGACCAAAATAATGTTTTTCCATAGAAACTACAAAAACACTGGCCTTTTCTTGCGTCCCCTACACTCCTACCTTAAGGTGTTACTCACGCAATACAGTGGACTGCCTGTGGTGTGGAAGTCCGGGTTTGAATACCGGCCAGGTGTACTGAGACTGATATTTGCTAAATTGTTTCTCACCCTTTCTTCACGCAAATATGGATACATTTCTTTTAATTATATGTCTTCATTCACAACCCATTCGGATACATATGCGGCTAGCTAAAATGGGTAGTAATAAGTGGTGACTAAAAATATTTTAGTATTTTGAGATTTTTTAAACATAATTTTGCTCAATAAAAATAGAGTATTATTTAATAATCATTCTTCTATCCTTTTTAGGACGAGTGGTTTTTGAACTAAGAGTATTTTCATTGCTATTAATATGTGGAGTGTAGAATATAAACATATTGTTATTCTACACCTCTGGGTTGTTCTGTCACTTACACTTGTGATGCAGGAATAAGGAAGCCATAATTTAAAACAACTGCATCCATGGTTTTGGGTAAGCAAAACGAGGAATAATTTAGAGGAAGAACTCATCAGTATCGTCTCCTTCCTCTGCAATGAAACTCATATCAAATTCCTAGATTTGATGAGGGACCATTCTAATAAGATGTAACCACCGCGAGGTAAAGCGATTTGGGGACCTATCCCTTCTGCTCTTCTATAAACAAACCTCCCTTTCCTCTCCTCCACCCTTGTCCCTCATGTCATCTCACACTTGAAACATCACATCAAAAGGCAGAGGTTGTCGAGTTCGACACACAAGGTGTACTCTGTGTGTAGCATCTTATACAGATAACCTGGTAGCTTACCTGCTTTACAGTCAAGGAGCATTATTTCATCATGGAACTATGGAGGGGTCTTGTGGAATACCCTTTTATGTAGTCAAGGAGCATTGTTTCATCATGAAACTAGGAAGGGGTCTTGTAAAATATCTGTGAAGTGGTCAAGGAGCATTATTTCATCATGGAACTATGGAGGGGTCTTGTGGAATACCCTTTTATGTAGTCAAGGGGCATTGTTTCATCATGGAACTAGGAGGGGGTCATCATGGAACTATGAAGGGGTCTTGTGAAATACCTGTGATGTAGTCAAGGAGCATTATTTCATCATGAAACAATAAAGGATCCTTTTACAATAGCTGTAATTTAACTGTAGTGAAGTGTTTCATCATTATTTTAATAGGCCTTTTTTGACTGTGTAAAGAAAGTTTTTCAATTTAGAAGTAGAATATTTGCATAAGATGTTCAGTTTTGTCATGGTTGAATAAGTAATTCCATTTAATGTGATTTATTTAGTTTAATTACATGTAAGGGGCCTTTTTTTGCCTTATAGTAAATAATATAATTAGAAGAACGTTAAAAATGTCTTTAAAACATGGGTTTGATTTAAGATGTAAAGAAAATTAAAGTAGTTTAATGGAAATGAGCCCACATGTCCGTAGAAAGGGTAATGTAAACCTCAATTATTATAAATTCCATCTGGAAATCCACCCTTCCGAGATTCTAACCTTGATCTCCCTGTCAAAGTTGACCTAGTCTATTTTGAGAATGACGCCCTAGACCAAGTTACTACTCATTCCAGTGTAGCTGATGGCTAAAAGCGAGTATTTTAGAAAAGTTTAGCAAAGAAAAATACTTTTTAAACCATATAATGCTTTTGGCAGTTTTAAACGGTTGAGCGGACTATGGTTTACTTAATCTAGCGACAGATCTGAACTGGGCTGTGGAGTGTAATATAAATGTCCCAGCCATTCGCCGTGTGTTCTAGTCAGGAACTCGATGTGCTCGGAGTAGAGTACTTCTCGTCTTTCTTTGCGTCAGTTGGGAAATCATTTTTTTTCTTAGGTTCTGTTCTGAGCGCTCAGGGCGTCTACATCGTCTCCGGTAGATCCGGGGTTATATTTCTAAGCAAGAGAAAGTGAGATAAGGAAAGGAGGGAAGCGAATACTGGTGCAGAATAAAACAATAAAACAAAACTTGTCCGTCGCCAAATAACTGGATAGCTTGGAGTAAAACAAGTTTTTACCATAGTATATTTTATAAAATATTGTGTTAGAAACATATACATATTGGGGTTGATGGGGCAGGTAGGACTTAGAGGGAATGTATTCGCATTTGCATATATGAATAATTTAGGAGAAAAGTAGTTCAATACACTGTGCCGGGTTTAATATCACTGACCTCTTCGTCAACTGAAAGGCAATGCGAGATTGATGCGTTTGCCCACATTACCCGTGGTGTGGGGTTTCAACCAACAAAAAAACCTGATTCGTTTGTTGTCACTCTAGAAATAGGCTGGATTGCCGATAATGGGGAAATCGGGGTGGGATTACTGGTTGGGTGCACTCAGGGTGTTGTTTTTCTACCTGGTATATAACCCCACGTAACCACGGATACAATCCCTTGATATACACCCTCCCTCTTCACTAGAGTAACCAGTACATATGTGCGCAACACAAACTGTTAGTTGTTTTTTTTAGCACCGCAACTTACCAAGTATATGCTTTTGAATAAAAACATATTTTAGGCATATATTTTTAAAAATAAAGTAGCTTGCTATGTTGTATGATTTAAAGACAGGAGGAATCCATACACCCTTGTAGCTTTAAATTAAATTAATATAATTTTCTTTTGATACATTTTAAAAGCATAAAACTAATCATTTTGCGTGTTTTTTTAAAAATGTTTACCGTAAAATATTTAGTTTAGTACAGTTTAAGGTTTTGGCACAGAATAAAGTAAAAATGGTTTTCATAAAGAGGAACCAAATAATTATAAAGCTTTCGGATCAAATGTTCTTTGTACGAGTACACGAGTTACAAACTACTTTTCACTCATAGAAAACATTTAATACTACGTACAAAATAAATAGACTAGTACTACCTTCGCCAAAGACCAATTCCATTCCAGGAAATATAAAATAATTTTATAGGCTTCTGTTCGGTATCGATCCTGGATCTTCTATACTTGTGGGTAATCTCTATAACCACATAGACACTAGGAAATAAAATAAATCAATTAAAAAATCAAATGAATGACGTGAATTAATATTATTTAGAAATAAACATTACAACACAAAACCTAGATGTGTTTTTGCATCGATAGAATATTTTAAATATAAAATTGAATAAAAGATAAATAAATCATTTTATAATGGATTCTATTTTTAAAACTCAAAATCACTTTAGAAAATTATATATGAAGCTTTTGTGGTCGTTTTAATTGCTTTAACATCCATTATTAATGTAATTATTCCTCTCAATTAATAACTCGATGTTAAAGACCCAATTGTAATTAATGAAACGCGAAAGAAAAATAATATGAGCCATCAAAGTAACTTTTGATTTTAAATAGGACCAAAGGCATATCATATTTATCTACATATATTTAATGTTAATTATATTCATATTAAATTAGTAAGGAGGAGTATAATAAATATTCTCAAGGAACGCTCAATACCAAATATATATATTGAAAATCCTAAATCAAGAACTATGAAAAAGATAGATATATTAAAGAGAAAATAAGTTGAAGATAAAAAATGAAGATGAAAAATGACGAATAAAACAGGGAATATTTATTACTAAAAAATACTATTAATAAGTGGTTAATACTTCTATGTATAATCCATGTACTAATTTAATTTCTCCTTATGTTTAATGTTTAACCATTATTCTTATTTAGACTCCTTATTGCCTGTATTTAATCTAATCGGTTGTGTTAAAGGTCATTCAAGTATTAACCCCTTATTAATAGCATTTTTTAGTGAATAAATATTCTCAGTTGTCTTCGTCAATTTTCATCTTCATTTTTTAATCTTCAACTTACTTTCTTTTTATTCTATCTACCCTTTTTCATAGTTCTTGATTTAAGATTTTCAATATATCTGTTTGGTATTGAGCGTTTCTTTTAGAATATCTACATATATTTAGTAAAAAAAAATATTGATATGGTACATTTTAAATATTTGTTACCTAATTCAGTGATCTAGGCCGTAATAGACAGCCAATGACTGAGAGATATGGATATTTATTTATTATTATTATTATTATTATTATTATTAGCACCGCGTCTTACTACCCGTTCGGGTTATACGCACTTACGCTAATGTGTGATGGTAGGATGATTGTGAGATGAAATGGAGGAGCTACAGTTTAACGTGGAATTCCTCACATTCACAAGATGTCTTGTCAGAGGTGAAGGAAGGGTTTGGTAATCAGATAAATCTTTGCCGCGACCGAGGATTGAACCCCGGCCGCCAGCATAGAAGTCTGACACCTTACCCCTAGACCGCCAGGTCACCAAACTGTTTCTCTTAAAATGGTTTTACGCTAACTCTTTATTCAAATCCGAGTACTTTCCCTCTAAATGTAATATTCTCATCCTTAACATATTACTGTGTAGTAAAAAGCGTGGCTAAAAATAGTTTATATATTGATGAAATTGGTATAAAATATTTATGATAGATGTAGGCTACCGTCATACAAGCCTTACCGAGGCACCAAGTTCGCTTATCTTGTTGGAGTTATGTAGTTTTACAACCGAGTGAAATATATTTGATGGATGTCAGCCGAGATTAAAATATCGATTGATAGGAGCCCAGAGTGAGTCTGTGTGCCTCCACTACTAATTAGCTTGATTTAGATTGCTAATCATCATACAATATACAATAAAGCAACGCTATCCTATAGAGATTCATCCAGGATAGTAAAAGTGAAATCTGTTATTACTCGTAGAAGCTGCAGGCATGGAAATAAATCGACTTTGAGGAGTACCGCGGATTTGTCATTCTACTTATATGTTATTTGGTTTGATCCTTTTCGATAGTTTTTGTACGGATTTATTTAATATACATAACAATTCTAATATATTATTATTATTAGGTGTTGTCCTACGACAGGTCCATTACTTTTATCAGTGAAATTATACCTTCAATGCACCCTGTCCTCTGCCTCCTCCTTCAGTGCCCAGAATTTTCTTATTTCCTTCGAGTCATATAGTATTTGAATCATCTTTCTTCCTAAGCTCCTCTTTCCCTCAACCTTTCCTTCTATGACGTCGCGCAGAAGACAGTCCCTCCTAAGGATGTGTCCGATCCAGTTTGCTTTGTTACAAAGAATCACATATAAAACGGTTATCTTCTCACCCGCTCTTCTTATGACGACTTCATTTATCACCCTGTATATATATATATATAGAGAGAAATAGAGCATCGCGTCTTACCACTTGTGCAGGCTGTACACATATATAATAATTACTTTAATGAAGTAGGGAGTAGGAAGGAAGTGTTTTAGAGGTAATATACCTGCTTTTGAGTGAAAAATATTTTAGGAAAAAACACAGTAGACCCAACCGATATTCGAACTCCGAGTTCCCCGTCTTCACCAGACAGTATAACACGAGAATGATGCCTTAGATATTTCGGCCACTGAACTGGGTTAATTCCAAAAGGGACAGCCGACTTTCCCTATTTCTCTTATAACTGGTGAGGGTGTAGGGGAAAAAACACACAGCTTAGCTCATGACCACACGAAGTGAAATATTTGAAATCTTATAAATAAAATAAAACCTCTGATAAATGAAATAAAGGGGACTGAACCCAGTTTGGACAAGCGAATTTTCGGATATGAGATTTATTATCCCTCTGAGGGGCTCAAAGGCAAAAATAAATATATATGTATGTATAAATTACATAAAATACACAGTTATAGAAAATTATTTTTTTATATGTACATACAAAATTTAAATAAATGGTTATTGAATATAATAATGTTATATACACAATAAAATAAAATTTATCAGTTCTTCTTTAAAAAAATACTTAAATTCTATTTTGACTTTTTATTTTATTTGTACATTTAAACAAATAAAGATTTTACCAACATCAAATATTTTATTTGGAAGATCAACTACTGAAAAAAATACATTAACAAATGTTAGCCGTTTCGGATATGCCGGGTTTCGGACATTAGAAGGCCAGATATGGAAGGTTTTTTACTGTAGTGGTTTTCATAGATTCTCGAACACACCCACACTTTTAACCAATCATTTTCATACTTTCAAACAAGGTTAGGTTATTCTTATGACTACTCAGTTATATAAAATCTTTCCATGGAAATTGAAGGTGGTACAAAGAAGAGAGATTCGTCACTATGCATCCCGGAGCTATCGGAGGTAACGTAAAGTATATTCACCACCTGAGTTTACTTGGAGGGCAACTCAAAAAGTTACTAGAAATAGTCCCTAATATATCCCTACACCAACATCTGACATCTATCACTTTGGATCACTGTAATGAAAACATAATGGTAATGTATGAATGTGATAGTTAACCACAATAATCTAGGTCAATATAATTTTTATTTATTTGAGGTCGTGCACAAACTTTATGTATTGTTTTATTACACTTGAAGAAATTAATATTCAAAACACTTTCACATAAAATTTAACAAATATTGCTTCAAAATGGCGACCGACGATCTTAAACCATGTGATATCATGATGCAAACAAGTTATTTCAAATGGTGCACCCACGTGGTTGCTAAAAATAATTTATTCAGTTAAATATTTCGAATTACAATTTAAAAATATATATATATAAAGACAATTTTGTTCGCTTTTACAAATAAATACGATGTCTTATTAAAAAGTATCAATGTATGCTCTATCAATAATATTCCGAAACGAAGAATAGGTACTTAATTATGTTTAAAATATTATTTTGGATTGCATAAAAATAAATTAAAAGTTATTGATATAGTGTGATAAAACTTGTTATTTTAAATGTAAAATATAACACGTAAATTGAGTAACTTATCATTTATAAGATAACAGTGCACTTTGACAATTGTTGGCAACCCAAAAGTTAAACGTATGATTTTCCAACAGTCATTCAGGTAAAAAGCTATGGTGAACAGACTTTAGTGACCACGAGAAGGATTGTCCTGGTTGAGGATTCTGATGGGGTGGGAGAGGGTTCACAGTATGTCAACTGACGTGCCCGAGGACCTGGCGGGAGGCTTTGTGTAGCTGTCACGTAGATAGAGCCCCCCCACCCCCTTCCTCACACCCCAGTACAGAACAAGGGCTGGCTGGTCGCTGGAGCGAGGGGGTGAAAGGGGTACGTTGTGTGAGGATGAAGAGTGGAAAGGGCTTCGGGTACAGGAATATGAGTCGTAAACAATCATGTGAAAAAGCGATCGATGACAAGAATAGACTTTTATATATAAAAAAAAAATACTTTTCATCCTTCCTTTTCGCTCTCTCTATCTTTCACCCTTACTCTCTTTTTATAAAAAGATTTAATAGACATGGATGTGAACCGCTTCGCTGGTCGCGTGGTCTAACGCGCTACTCTCGCAGTATGCTAGACTGGCGATGACGGAGAGATAAAGGTTCGAATCTCGGTCGGATGTACTCAGGGTAGTGTTTCCAAAATCGTTTTCTTCTCTACCTCCACGCAAATGCGAGTACACTTCTTTTAAATATAATCTTCTTAACCCCTAAAACCATTAGCGTAACCAGTACACAAGCGTTTAAACCGAATGGTTAGTTTGATGCGGGGGTAAAAAATAATCTATGTATATGTGTATACATGTACACATACACATGCACATACAAAATATATTTAAGATAATACCTTAGAAAACAAAAAATATATAAATATATATATTTTTTAGAATATTGCCGATATTTATTTAAATAGCTATATAATAAATACATTTTTTACTATACAATTTTTAAATACAAAAAAATTTTTTTTTTAAAGCAATTTTATCACTGAATAAACTTGTAATAAATTTAAAAATAAAAGTAGTGGGTTTTTTTTGCATAAAGTAAACATATAATTGGTATATTATTATCACATTTAGGCATTAAATAAAAGGTGTTAGTCCTGTGTTGTGTAGTTTTTTTTTTCAGTTATAATGATGGTCGATATTCATCCTTTTTTATTTGAATTAAAATTCCCGCCCCCCTCCCCCTCTAATAATTCCTCGCATTGTAAAACGTTACTTTCGCGTAACTTTATAAAATAGAAATAATTACGATTTTGTAAATGGTAATTTGAACAATAACAATGCTGTCTGTATTGCTCTTGAATGTTGTTTTTCTAAAATCTCATTTAATTAACTATTCAAAACACTTTGTTATCTTGATCAAACGAATGATTAAACTAGAAAAGATAACCGGGTAGATTAAATTTACATGATTCAATTTAATCCCATAAATATTTCTATAAATCTAATTTACTATCGGTGTGATCAATATATCGTCCAAAATTAAAACAAAAAATTTTGGTTAACAGTTGTTTCGTAAATTAAAAAGTATTTTTCTCCCCTAACTATTGCAAGGTTAGCAAAGCTGTTAGCACGCATGTCTGTGACCAAATCAAGTCGAGTCATCTTTCTTTAGTATGTATTTTAAATCCTCTCTCTCTCGAACTATTGGTCATATGGACTAAGTCGTCAATCTCGTCTTGTGTGGTTGGCCATTGATGAGGTGGCTTTAGTTCAAATCTCTGCTGGGTGTATTGAGGCGTCCTTTATACAAATTTGTTTACGTAACTAACACCAGTAAAATATGTATTTCTCAAAATTCTACCTCCCTAATACACAGCTCCTTATACAAACAATGCGGGTGGCCTGGACTGATAATAAGACATGACCCTAAATTGAAACAAACCGCGAAAAAACCCGCTTCGTTGACCGCATGGTCTGAAGCGTCATACTCGCAATAGACTAGAGTGCCGATTATGGAAGGATCGGGGATCGATCCTGGTCGGGTGTGCCGAGAAAAGTTTTCATAAATAATTTTTAACTCTCCCTCCATGAAAATGGACGTACACTACCTCTAAATTCAACCTTCTTAATCTCTACCTCATTAGAATAATTGATACATGTATAATCAAAATGGGTATTAAAACTTGGTAGAATGTTCTGAGGGTGGTTTTTCATCAATAATTTTCCACTCTCCCTCCACGCTAATGAGGGTTCATTTACTCTGATTTTAAACTTACTAATCGTTAACTCATAAGTGTAATTTGTACCAAATAACCGAATAGGTAGTATAACGCAGTACTTTAAATAACATGCGATTTTTCTTAGCACAGCGTCTTACTAAACGTTCGGGTTATACGCCTAAGCACTAAATGCCCTAAGGGGTTAGGAATTAGAAAGGCTCAGTTAGGAGGAAATGCGCCTTCATTTGCGTGAAGGTAGGGTGGAAAACCATTTAGGAAAACCACCCTCACTGCACCCAACCGGGATATAACCCCGATATCTCAGTCACCAGTGGTCAAGTCTATTGAAAGAGTGACGCGTTAGACCATTCGGCAAGTGATTCCTTTTATCTTAATGTATTTCCCAACCTCCCTCCCCGAAAGTGCAGGTATATTTTTTCTAAATTCAGCCTTCCTAATACCCACCTCATTGGTCCAGTTAGTTAAATGTGGACACCCCTGTGAATTAGCTACATGTTATGATAAAACAAGTATAGAACAGTAATTGGCAGATTTGACAAAGATCTCCCGCCATAAGGTGAGTCGGCCGGCAAGGTTTCCAATATTCCACCTTTCAGCTACCTCCTTTCTCTCTCTCTCTCTGCTTTCCTTTCATCAAAAGAAAAGAGAGCTTATCGTTGAAAAAACGGGATTGCTCGACGACTTTACATTTCGATCAGAGAAATAAATATATTTGAAGGAAGTAAACGAGAAGGGATGATCCGTAATGATCACTGGTTGGAATATCTCATCTTACGCACAACTTACTTCAGTTGGTTTTTGGGGGATCGAAAAAAAATAAAATCTGAATACTGGAATCTAGGACGAGAACTTTATTTATTCGCCTTGCTATAGCTATACTACTAACCTCTTTCTGTCTTATATTACAGTTTCTAGAATTAAAAAACAACTTATTAATGTAATATCACCACATGTGGCATATGAAAGTTGCAATGAAAACTTTTGTGTAATATGCCGTGCCTTAGCTGCATTAGATGACCTGGCGGTCTAGGGGGTAAGGTCTCAGACTTCTGTGCTGGGGTCCGGGGTTCAATCCTCGGTCCCGGCACAGATTTATCTGATTACCAAACCTTTCCTTCACCTCTGACAAGACATCTTGTGAAAGTGGGGAATGCCAGGCCTCCACCGTGGTTCGGATTCCACGTTAAACTGTAGGTCCTCCATTTCATCTCACAATCACCCTACCATTACACATTAGCGTAAGTGCGTATAACCCGAACGGGTAGTAAGACGCGGCAATAATAATAATAATAATAATTTAGCTGCATTATTAATATTATGAACCACATCCTACGGGCTTTCGACATTTAACTTCTTTATTAAGTTAGGGATTAAAAAGGTATTATATAGAGGAAATGTACATGCATTTGAGTGGTGTTATAATAAAAAAACAATTTAGGAAAAACGCCTTTATTACATTCGTCTGGGGTTTTGGATGAAACCTGACCTATCTGTCAGACTTGTTGAGATCATCATTTGTTTATTATGTTTTACAGTTAATAAAATTAAGTGTCTATTATTGTTAATATTATTATTAGCACCGCGTCTTACTTACCCGTTCGGGTTATACGCACTTACGCTAATGTGTAGTGTTAGGGTGATTGTGGGATGAAATGGAGGACCTACAGTTTAACGTGGAATCCGAACCACGGTGGAGGTCTGGCTCTCCACACATTCACAAGTTGTGATTAATACACGTCAAACGTATAATAGACTGTACCTATATTACAATGTATCCATAAAAATATCAGTAGAAAAATATAGGTTCTAGATTAGGGAAAATGCTTCCAACGGACCACTAGATAAGATGTCCGATCTCCAAGTGGCTAAACACCTGTATGCAACGCTGATACACTGTAATATCGAACAAAAAGTTCCAGGTATACCAACACAAACATAACATTTCCATCTCACCCCAAACCCGTTTTAATATAACTTAACACAAAATATGTTTTTGAAATAAAGTATCTACTTAAAAATAACATTTGGGAAGTAATTCGTTTGAAAACACACAATCGGGGGAGCAAAATAATGTACAATAAAAAAAACAGTCAACAGGAAATTCTACTCATTTTTCATACAAACTTTTTGACGTGTATATAATTTAGAGTAAATATGTGGCTTCTCACAGTTGTCTACTCTGTATAAATAAAAAAAAGAGCGTTCTCTAATCAAGATTCATGATGTCCTTTCAACCCTATTATTTTTTATATACATAACATACAAAAAAAAAGGGAGGGGGCGGACACGACAGAAATAACCCCATTAATTTTTGTTTTGGGGAGAGAGAGGCGACAATGGAACTCAAATAAGATTACATTCAAAGCTATTTTATAACGTCATGTTTGAATTTTAACGAATACAATTTCAAAAATATGTTCAGTTTTAATTAAAGAAGTAGTAGTAATTACTATTCCCACCCCTATGAATAATTTAAATGTAGAAGCCATCAGTTTTCATACAAGGAGTCAATCTCCTTCGATCCTAGTTGGCGAATAGATATATTCTAGGACACCGGTTCTCAAATTGGGATACGTGTACTCCCCCCCCCCCTCCTCCCCAGGGGTACGTGCTTATATTTAGAGTAATTTGAGCATATTTCCTGAACAGTCTAGACTTTGTGACATATTCTTTTTCAAAGATATTACTCAAACTCGCAACACAGTCATAGAGATATGTTGTTGTGATGTTTATGTATTAATTAGTGCCAATTTATTTGTGTTTATGTATTATAAATTGGTATATTCATGACAATGTTAATCATTTATGCGTATAGCCTGAACAGATAGTAAGACGCGACGATAACAAAATAATTTAGCTGACATATTCCATGGAAATAAAACAGTTTCGCAATGTTTCAATCGTAATAAACGTAAACATACAGATACATATATAAACGTCGCCAAATACACCACATTATAATCTTCTTAGGTAAGCTTTATGTGTGTGTGTGTGTGCGTTTTTCTTTAGCACCGCATCTTACTACCCGTTTAGATGTACACATAAATACTAATTACTCTAAAGATTAGGTAGGTCTAATTTAAATTAAGTGCACTTGCATTTGCGTGGAGGAGTGGAATATAATTTAAGAAAAAAACTCAGCAAACACGATTAGGTCTCGAATAATAATATCGCTGTAATTGGTAGTCCAGTTTATTGCAAGAAAGACGTATTGGACCATTCGACCACCGAAGCGGGGTTCTTTTTTAATCGGGTTGGCAGAAGTGTACTGTTGTATTCGCATCTACATTAGCTAGTAAGTTTTCATGAAGGTATCATATTGGAGGCAGAGAGGGGGGGGGGGGCATTAAGCGTGTACTGTCTGACCCAATATAATATATCACCACATGAATTACAAACTAACTTAATTCTTCAAACACATTACTCATTATCTTGGTCGTTAATTCGACACTGTGAAAGATGGGAACCCCGATATAATTAACTATAATATTTTTGGGACATACAGGAAATTGAACCCGTACCCCTTAGCTTGGTGTACATAAGTGCTGTCGACTGATCTCAAGTGTGGTACCTTAAGTATCTCTGGGTATTCCACCAAACCTCCGCTATAAAAGTCGAGTAGAAATTCAACGCCAGAAACCAGGTGGGCTTATAACGTTACTGGGTGGAGCTTTCCAGAAGAAGGAGAACAAAAAGGGGAGGAGGAAGATACAAATGTGGTGTGGCCCCCTCTGTTAAATTACATTATTAGATTCACAAAGATCCATTCTACGCTCCAATATCAGTTACCTTTCGTTCACCGGGCATTTAGATCTAAATGATCATCCGGAGTATGTGGATTTCTGGATTCTTTAGAGTGGAAGATTTCAACTGTTTAACTTTGTCTACAAGTCTATATAGATATTTATTCTTGCTAGGTGTTCTGTCTCACGACAGGTCTATTCCTATTGTCAGTGAACTTAGACCACCAATCGTCCCTGTCCTCTGCCTCCTCCTTCAGCTCCCAGAATTTTCTTCTTTCCTTCAAATCATCCAATATTTGAATCCTACTTCTTAAGCTCCTCTTTCCTCATTCTTCCCTTTTATTACGTTGTGTATAAGGTTATAGAAACTTAATTCTTTTTAATTACAGTAGATAGCAAAATCGTGTAGTATAAAATGTTTTGAAAATACTCAACCTAAGAACAACAACATTTGATTTGCAATATATCAGTTACTTAGGCACTAGCCTTAAGTGTTTATTTATAAGGTCTTTGAAACCAACAGTTGTCCTCTTGGAATAATACTCTTTAGAGGAACCCCTACCACCCACCCCCCTTTACCAACCCCTGCTCCTCACTCCCCTCTCCTCAAAGAAGCGCAGTTTCCACCAACTTCTGCCGGAGCGTGACGATGACAAAGTAGATGAGTTATTTTGTGTTATTATTGCGTCACTATAGTTCCAACCCCAAAGGTCTTCCTTCTCACTCTCCCTAGGCGCATCCATTATTCTTACTTTACACTCGGCTCTCCTTTTCAACTTACCCTCTCCCTCTCTCATAACCTCCCGTTTCTCCACAAGCAAACTCTGGGCGAGACCACCCCCCCTGGAGGGGTGAAAGATGAGGGAAAGTTATTCACAGATTATTACTACCACGGCGAGCGAGCTGGTGGGTGATCCCTCGTGGAAAGAATCCGAGACGAGAAATTATAGAGCCCCCACCCCTACCAGTGTGGATAGGGTGTAATTATCTCTGAAAGGGGAAGAAAAAGGGAAGAAGGTAAAGATATTTTAGATGTCTGGAAAATTTAAGCCTTAAATTTATTACATCATAGCTTAAAGTCAACGCATACTATTTAAAAAAAAAAGAAATAATATGACACAATTGTGTGTACTTTATGGTGTTGTCTATTTAAAAAAAAAATCTTATTTATTTACTCGTATTTGAGGTGTTTTTTTTAATGTGCACTTTATGACCCGACTGATTTTATTCTCTGTGCGAGAGCGAAAGAGGCTTAAAAAATTAGCCGGGAAAGATATTTTTACATATTTTCTAGTGTTTCATTAAATGATAAATTCAACATGGGGCTGGCGGCTTTACTTCACTACGAAGGAAGTCGTGCTCGACCCCAGCTGGTTTCGAACCGACGAATATCGAGTCCTGTGAAGAGCAATCTACCCCAAGAACACTGAGGTCGACATTGTGTAGTAAAATATAATTAGGTACAATTTTTTTTTAGCTATGCTTCAGTAATTATTACTTTACACATTTTTCCCTCCACTATTTACTTATAATCACCATATGAAACACTCTTTATAAATTTCACCAACTTTGTGGTAAAGTAATCAGAGCCCCTGGCTGCTGACCTAGAGACACAAGGTTCAATTCCCGGTTGGTACCATTGGCTTTACCCCGTCGTGTTCACCATCATCGTCCCTTGATCTCATCGGGACGTGGACAGAGCCCCCACGGAAAGGATGTACGATTAGTACATTTGGACGTCCCCCTGAGTAACGGTACATTAGTACTTTCCACTACTGAACTAAGAATGATATAGCCCAGACGCACCATTATTATTATCAATTTATAAAACTGCCCTAAGTTTCTAGGGATAGAATAATAATCACGAGTTAGCTTTGAGGTAGGGCCATAAAACATTTAATATACATTTTTAGCGAAATCCATCGAACTGTCTTGGCTATACCCCACATCCTTACATTCTTTCCACACCTCGGAGATAAAGTATCGTGATCGTCAAAAAAATGGAACTCAAGATTTTGATGAATGTCTACGTTTCATGGCCCTCTGAAAAAAATAAAGTTTTCACATTTCCGTCTGCCTGTCCGCACCTCAGGCTGGAGCCGAAGCTATTTTACCGATTGGACTTGGTATCTGGTGTTTTCATAGGTTATACAGCCCTGGTTTCGATGTCCTATCGAGATAGCGAGCTTATGAAAACGGACTAGGGGCTAAATCCCTCTAAAAAAATGTTTTCGTGGCCACATGGCCTAAGGCGTCACACGCTCGCAGTAGACAATATTTCCTCTGACGGGGAGATTAGTGTTCGAATCCTGGTTGGATGTACTGAAGGATTTTTTCCTCCCTAAATGATTTTCTATTCCTCCTACACACAAACGCGGGTTCACATACTCTAAAACTCGACCTTTCTTGTCCTTAAAACCATTAGCTGAATTAGTAAACCTACATAATCGTATAACCCGAACGGAGACGTAATGAGACGCGATGCTAAAAGATATATATGTTTTAAAATGACCACGTCATCGTTTTTTTATATTAATAATTCAACCCTCCTAACACCTTCTGCCCGTACCCAAACATTGTTACCCACGGTACATTACCTCTGGACAACACACCTAGATTAGCTTACCCGATGCTGGTGACAATGCCACTAGCGACACACCACGGATCATTCCGAAACTAATTCCAGTCAATTACCGCATTGTGATTGGAAACTATAAGCTCGTTGATAGGGGGACTTGGGCGCAGGGGGAGGTCGAAGGGGAAATTTGGATGACTGGAAGGAAACAAAACAGTATATTTTTTTAAATCAGATCATTGTTTTTTTTCTATTGTTTGTTTTGGCAACGGGTGCTCAGAGAGATAAAATTTTATTTTGTAATTATTTTGTAAAATAATAAGAATGCGTGAAAAATCTATTGAATATCAACTGAATAAGTAAATAAACATACCTATTATAAGGCAGATATTTGAAGTGAAAAAACACAATAAAACTCATAGTATAGTTATTTAAAATCCAATATGGTTTTCTGATTTTGTTAAAAAAAAAAAAAGAAGATAATAATTGAAACGCCACCACCGCTTTTGTCACATAAGGCCGTTGACAATAGAGACCAATACTGGCATTAATTTTGTCATACTGTTAACAATAGTGTGTTTGAAATGAGATGTGTTATTTTAGTTTCAATCATTGCTCCTTTCGCGATCCAAGTATGGCTTTATTTTCTTCTGCCTGTCATTTATTAGGTATACGTTTTGTATCGTTAAAAGGCAAACTAGATTTATTAAATAATATAAGAAACATTCTATAGTATGATTCTTGTTAGAAATTAAAAAAAAACATACTTATTGGTTTGCTTTCAATATTGGCAAATTTTTTAAAATGTACTTAAACATATGAACTAAACTTTTGCATGCTGATAAATATAAAAATTTACAATAAATCTGCTCCACTATTAATAGCTATCTTCTTCCTATGCAACCCCCCTCAGCCCACTTGTAGTTTATCACCAGAAATGTGTATTTTACAAACCCACCAGCAAAGAGGATATAAATTTAATCGTCTACACTAGGGCTATCTTCTGATTCTAACAAATGTGTGTTGAACAAAATTATGTTTAGTTTGAGTATTTATTCATACATAAAATATCAATACTATTTTAAAATATATTTGTCAGATACAAATGACTTAAAATATCAATACTATTTTAAAATATATTTGTCAGATACAAATGACTTAAAATATAGACCGTTTTTCACCTCCAATTCTAACAGCTAGAGGCCCCAATATCTAGGAATAGGGTGGATGGAATCTATAAGGAATTTAATTTAACAAAAAATAGTAACATTTGCAAGTTTAAGAAAAATTGGATTTATTTATTCAAGATAAAACAACAGAGTTAAATATAAAATACATGGCCTAACAAGGTAAACTGAAGAGTGTTTAAAACATATAAATATGGCAGAGAGTGCACTTGTGCAGTATATTTGAGGATATATTTCAGAATCTCAAAGTAAATTATTTATTTATAGGAATTAGTCTGGAAGAGACCATATGATAATAAAAAAATCGATAATATAGTAATAAAGAGCTTAAAGAGCCTCTTTTAAACGGTTAACAAAGCTCCTGAATCACCATTGTGAATTCCGACTAAACAAATTTAAATATTAAGATTAAATATCGATTCTGATAAAAAATAAATTACTCAAAGGTTTGACTTCCCGACATAACTCAAACTTCTGTGGGACTATTACTCCCACAACCTTTGAATTAATAGAGAAGATTACTTGTTAATATTTAACATTATAATAGAAAACAAAGTAATGTTACAATAGAATACTGATAATTTCTCACTAAACGAATCGGTAATGTGTTAAAGTTATAACTTATAAACGAACAAAAAGAAAATGCGTTTACAAAGTATTACCTATAAAATTTACATTATTAATTTTTAAAGTTCAAATAATTATTGGTAACCACAAGTGCAATAACAATTTATATTTAAACTAAATATTCCAAACTAGAAAAATATTCAAATGGCTACCTATTAACATCTCTAAAAATTACACAAAGACTAGTGCCCAAGGGGCAAAAGCAAACATTAAGTATTCCATAAAACAAATCTACTTTCAAAAATAAACCTTCTAGTGAGAAATTACTGACGTCTACACTGGACGATTATAATAACATAGTTAACTAAGTGTTCCAACACCCAAACCCATTAGAGATCGTTTAAATTTTAAATAAAATATATAGAGTTTATATATTGCCATCCTGGAGCGATTATGTCCAAGTCCAGAGCAGAACTTCTCTTGGAAGTGACAGATACAATAGTCAACCATGTTAGCTGAGCGCCAGCTATATATATATATATATATATATATATATATATAGTTGATGGATAGAGGATTGGGAGATCTTCACATTAAAAATACAACGCCACGTTGCGAACATGTGCTCAAGTCACGTAGGCCGGACATCTGGCGAGTATGTAGTTTAAGATTGTGAGTGGTTTGTCTGGTGGCCGGGACTTCATGTTCTATCACGACTCAAGTTATCGGGACACTCGCCGACATTTTTCCTACCTTGACCCACACGTGTCAGAACACAACGTTAGAAAGAGATGACACTTCGTTGATACATCAACCAGTTACCACAGAGGCCGAAAACGAGGGATAACTAGCTAATCGACCAATATTTGTGTGGAAATAGTGGGAAACAATTTAAGAAAAACCAACTCCAGTAGATCTGACCGTGATTCGAACGCCGATCTCCCCGTCTTCAACAGTTCATTCTAGCACCAGAATGACGCATTAGACAATTCGATGATTTTAAATAATAGCAAAAAAAAAAAAATAGTAAGGCTTTTAACACGAACAGATATTCAGACGCGGCGATATATATATATATATATTTTAAGAAGATATGGCACACTAGGACTGGTTCAAAATTCAGCCAGTGGCTCACTGGTTGGAAAAGTTTCGCCATCCCTGGTCTAAAGGGAGACATTATAAGTTTTACGCGAGAGTTCATCTTTCGGTTTCCCGCTCTAGGCGATACCAAGTTTGGAGGGGGGGAAGGTAGGCTTGGATTGTCTCCAAGGAGAGAGAAAGTTTGTGGTGACATCTGTGAGGAATGTTGCGAGACTTGGGGACCATAGATTGAAGAAGGGAGTGGCGATATCAAATGAAGACCTCTCCTGCCGACTTTGTGACAATATTGGTTCTAGACACACACACACACACACACACACACAAACACTGATATAATAGCGTCTGTCGAAAAATACAACAAATATTAGTAAAAGAATGTAAATATACTGATGGTTATTATTTGCGATAAATACACGTTGGGAAATAAATTTAAGTTATTGATTTTAATAATTCAGGGCTCGTTAATTAATAATTTTTTTTACATCTACTTCAGACCCGTTTCAGTAGTCGAATGTGTTACTAGCAATAAAGTAACTTTTTTTTTAGCACCGCGTCTTACTACTCGTTCGGGTTATATACATGCTTATGTACTAATTACGCCAAAAGTTTTCGGTATTAGGTAATTTATATTTATAGGAAGCATACCCACATTTGCGTAAAGGGAGAGTGATTTTTTTTAAACCCACCCACAATACACCCAAATAATATTCTAACCTCGATCTCCCCGTCATTGGCAGTCTAGTCTAATGCGAAAGTAGCGCTTTAGACCATTCGGCCACCGAAGCGGGTGAAGTAACATGTTATCAATGCTAACCGCAAAATAAAAGATTTTTTATTTTGGAAAAATTCCTTTCATTTATAACTTTTATGTAAAAAGGACACATCAAAAACCTCTTCTTCCCTTAATACTATTGCAATAAATCCAAATAAATCAAACTAAGGCGAACTTTTACATAAACTCACAATTAGTTTAATATACTAGTGTGAGGTTAATAATATGCACATAAAGACACTTAACAGATATAAATAAATTAGTGGACTGTTTAGCCTATTTCTCTTTTACCGAAAATTAGATATTCAACTTATGTATACAAATAAATATTTAAATGTGAATTATTGTCAATTTTTGTTGATTTAAATTTGAATTAATGATAAAATTCCCATTCTAGGAAATTACGAGTAACCCTCACACTAAAAAAATATCTGTAAAAGGGTAAAAGATGAATTGGGCCACCTTTAATAACGGAAATTTCGAGGTAATAGTCAGCGATATAAAAATAAAGAAGAAGATAATTTACTGATTACAAAATTATACATTTTTAACCTATCATTGTGTTGTTATATATATATATATATAATTTTGCCGTCATTTATTCATTTGTTGGCCAGTATCATCAAAGTTTTTTCCATTTCATTTATCTGCCTATTTAACGTGCACTTTCTGAACCGATTGACTATATATACACAAGACTTACAAACTAAGTTAAATCTAGGACAGACACACCATACATGCTATGAAAGGGGGAACTCACATTAAACAAATGATAAAGTTTTGGGCTAAGGCGTAAATCGAACTCGAGACCCTTAGATTTGTAGACAGACATGCTACCGACTAAGCTAAGGTGTTGGGCACCATATAAATAAGAATAGAGTTATTATTTTAAACCGAAATATTTTATTTGCCGATATATAATCATAATTTCCATGGCGATGTAAACAAACCATAGCTGTACAGGTGAGTCATTGATCACACGACAGAAAAACTCGAAATTTGACAAGAAATTGGAGTGTTCGTCGAAATGTATAACTTATGATGATATCATCAATACCTTTCCCTTAAAATGAGTGTTAGTTTGAAAAAATTAGTTCAACCGTTCCCTTGTAAATGTATTTACCGAGAATGCGTTTATCAAATTACATCTAAGATAAAATAAACTTAGATGAGTACTCAAACTAATATCATACTAAGGTATCGCAAAATATCATATTTTTACTGTTTTATCATTTCATGTTGTTTAGTAAACATTTTGATGGATCCCTTGGGTTAGTGGTCAACGCACCTCGCTACCAACCTAGGTGTCCCAGGTTCGATTCCCGGCTGATAACTTGGGCATTTTTTTCCCGAAATGAGAATTACCCTAACGGTTAACAGGGTCTGGTTAGTTAAGCTTAAGATAGGTTCTAGTAGTTTCCACTGGTTCTACACCCTCATATTTCACTGACATCATCACCTCATCTCATCAGGACATGAAGACAGCCTCCATGGAAAGGTTGTATGATTAGTATATTCAGGAGTCTCCTGGGTAACGGTTTAATAGTACCCGCTAACCTTTCTGCAAACTGGTCCACGAATGACGGAGCCAAGACGCGCAATTTATAATAAAACACTTATATTAATGACAGAAACACATATTTGCTCTGAGCATGGAAAACGAGCTTGTTCTGTAATTTATAACCAGCAAACAGATATCATAGCCTCCCTCTAAACAGTGCAGTTTGGGGATTCATATTTATGTTTAACATGTGTGGGGCAGAGAATCGGAACATAAATACGCATTATTAATGGACGACGTGAGCGCAATGCGGTGTGTGTGAACCAGAGGAACCAGGGGCTGTATTGTCGAAACTTTCCGGGCACGACTGAGAGAGGGCCCCCTTGAATCTCCGCGCAGATCTCTCGCTGTTAGATAGGAAGAGACATTTTAAACAGCTATACACATTAATAAAAAGTATTTTAAAGGTTTATACGTAGATCCATGTGATCTGCAACATTCATTTTATTTTAACATCTCGTTTTAGATTGTATATACGCATATTTACTAAATACTCGAATGTGTTAGGGATGTGGAAAGTAGAATTTAGAGGGAGCTACCCACATTTGCGTGTTGAGAAAGTGGAAAACCATTTAGGAAATATACTCCCCAGGTAATCCTACCGGAATTCGAACCTCGCCATCCCGTTATCGGCAGTCAGGTTCATTTCGAAAGTGACGCCTTAGACTATTCAGCTACCGAAAAGGATTATAACGCTATTATTATAGTAAAATTGTATCAATGCTAACTGCAAAAAAAAGTTTGTTTTTTATGAAAGGTGCCTCAAATGTCCGTTCTTAATAAAATTAAAGTTTAGCTGGGAAAGCATAAAGTTAATATTAATAATTTTATTACTTTGTGGTTCAAGTGGGACAACCATATACAGCTTAAACAGTATCAACCGTTAGCATCTTAAATACAAATCAAAACATCAAAACGAATGAGGAATAAGATAAATACACGAGATAGCTCAAGAGTATATCAAATATATTTTAACAATTTATTTCCAAACCTAAATATAACAAAATTTGAAACAATTCGGAGGAATTTTGGTGTGATTTCGAAGAGGTATCACAAAAAATATGGAGTCCTATATACGTATGTTATACATTTCACTAGTATAGTGATTAACAGCACCACACCTGCTTCTGTGGTCACGTGATCTAACGCGATACTCTATTAGTAGACAAGACTACCGGTGAGGGGGAAATCGAGGTTCGAATCAAGGTCGGGTGTTTTTACAAAATAATTTTCCACTCTGACTCCACACAAATGCGAGTACACTTCCTCTAAATATAATCTTCCTAATCCCAAAAATTATTAGCGTAATTAGTACGTAAGCGTATATAACCCAAACGGGTAGTAAGATGCGGTGCTTTAAGTAAAACATCACCACCACTCGATTTCACACTTGAAAAACTAAGTCCTTAAATATAAATAATTTTTTTATTATTGCGTGCAGTTTAAATACATAGGCAATACATAAGTTTTCATCTAGTTGTTTGATATAACGTTTTTTTTTAACCATTTCAATAAAACTATCAAAATAAACACAATCTAATTAAAACCAATATTGATTTGAAATGTTTATTAAGTAACTAAACAACATAAATGGCCAACTGTTTATCCAGACCTGCATCACCAGGCACTTGGACTTAACGTCAAATTCTTCTTGTCGGGTTTACCGATAAGCAGAAGGTCAAGAGTTCAAATCCCAGCTGTCTGTCTTAAGGGGGCCGCTTCGGTAAGCGATACATAGCCGCGCAGACGTTCAGCTTTAACGTAATATTTAACTAAACGGTGCGTTATTTCAAAATATGGTTAACGCCAATATATTTGGTATTACTATCCTAGGTATTAATATATTTGGTATTACTATCCTCGGTATTACGTTCATAGATATTACTTACTCTATGGCATTAGGAACTCGAAAGTTCATCGAGGCACTCACTAAAGTACGCCACCTATCCCTATCTTGAGCTAGTTCTATCCAGTCCACCTCATTACACCTTATAACTTTCCATTCTAATGTTATCCTCTCAATGGTCTCTTCCCATTGGGTTTACCAGTCAGTACCATGAACACGGTTCTAGAATATCCCGTTCGCGCTGCATCTCCTTCCCATCGTAATGTACGAGATTTGTCTATTGTGACAGTGTTTGGTTATGAATACAAGGTATGTAGCTCATCGTTATGAAACCTCATCCACTCCCCAGTATGCTTGTCCCCATAGAGGACCAAATATCTTCCTAAACACCTTGATTTCTAAATTAGAGGTACCATTATTTGAAAATTAGCTTAAGCAGTATCACTAACATTCACCCGGGATTATAATAATTACTTAGTTCTAAGTGAGAGTCTGCGTACGTGTTTGTATGTGTTTGTTTACCGTGTCAAACTACTCGTTTCACTGGGCGCACTCAAATTGCGAATAACCCCTAACTTAACCTAGCCTAACCTTCATGTTCCATTTTGAACAAAGTCATTATTATGAATTTAATTTTCAGCCCGCAGTTCGTGTAAGGGTATTACCCAGCTCGGATGAGTCGTCCGCAATGTGTGCACCGGTTCGACTATCTATATTATTGCACTA
Source organism: Timema douglasi (assembly GCA_901482245.1). NCBI lineage: Eukaryota > Metazoa > Arthropoda > Insecta > Phasmatodea > Timematidae > Timema > Timema douglasi. The sequence goes on along the minus strand of CABEEJ010001233.1, from coordinate 82,931 downwards.
ATAAGGAAGGGACGAGGAAGGATCAATTTAGAGGAAATGTACCCTAATCTATTGTAGTGGTAAACAATTTAGGAAAAATCACCCTCAATACAACCGGACAGGGATTGAGCCCTGATCCCTCCATCAGTTGATTTGGAAATTGATGCCTTATAACAGAGGTTTACAAACCTACTGAGTGGAGGACCACATTAGAATATTGAAGGTACTAAGTGGGTCGGATCGAAAAAGAGACTTAAATTATTCTCGATGTATGCCTGTGTGTGTGTGTGTGTGTGTGTGAACACCATGAAACTCTACTCTACAGAACTCTATGTGCCTAAACGTTTGGAGTCTCATGGTAGACACTCTGTATAGAACATACACCTTATAACATTTTTTTAGCAGCACGTCCTCCCAATTTGGGCTATATACCTATGTATTAGTTATGATAGAGAATTAGGGATGAGTAATATTAAATTTAAGAGAAGTGTGCCTGCATTTGCGTGGAGAGAAAGTAGAAACCATTTAGGAAAATCACCCTCAGTACACCAGACTGGGATCGAACGCCGATTTACCCGTGATTGGCAGTCAATTCTATTGCGAGAGTGACGCTTTAGACCATGCGGCCACTGTAGCGGGTCGTAACCATAACTTAACATGAATAAGGTGTAAGGTGTGTAGCCAACATACAGTTCATCTATGGTAGAAGAGTCAGTAAGTGACAGCTAACAGAAGATGGTTTATTGCAAAGATTGGATTGAAGTTACTAATGTCAACCTATTTGGGAATAATTATCATGAACCTAGTAATACTATATTATCAATAAAAATTGTTATCAAACGATTATAATGATTTTTACAGCCAATGTTTACAATAAAGAATCATCTGCTGGATGTCACTTAACTACTCTCTCATCGTATATGAGTGATAACTACCCCCTCCCTTCAACCTCGGTGGCCTTGGGGTGAAGTGCTCGCCCCAGGACCTTATATTCGTGGTTCAAATCCAGCCGGGGTTGGCGGATTTTTCTTGATCGATATAAATACATAGCACAACTTCCTTCAGAGGGGTAATAAAGCTGTCATTCCCATGTCGATCGAGGCATGTAAAAGGAGCTCTGATAAGTATTTCCCGACAAAATTGGTAGCCCTTCAGATCTCGCGCATCGAAATTATCATGTGCTGATATAATCAGTCGGTTCAGAAAGTGCGCGTTAAATATCTCAAATACAAAAATTAAAATACACTCTCCCTCCCCAAATAGGAAACGTTCCTCCGCCCCTCCGCTCAACATACACTTTATGAAACGTTCCTCCGCTCAACAAACACTTTATGAAACGTTCCTCCACCCCTCCGCTCAACAGACACTTTATGAAACGTTCCTCCGCTCAACAAACACTTTATGAAACGTTCCTCCGCTCAACAGACACTTTATGAAACGTTCCTCCACCCCTCCGCTCAACAGACACTTTATGAAACGTTCCTCCGCTCAACAAACACTTTATGAAACGTTCCTCCGCTCAACAGACACTTTATGAAACGTTCCTCCACCCCTCCGCTCAACATACACTTTATGAAACGTTCCTCCGCTCAACATACACTTTATGAAACGTTCCTCCGCTCAACAAACACTTTATGAAACGCGGTTAGCAAGTACCCTGGGACTCTACACTATAGTATGACTTCTTTAATTACTCAGTCTCTAATAATCTTGCCGGCGACATATGATGATATGGATGTAGGTATTTTGTGCTCTGTATACAGGAGAACCATCATTTCGGTATTCGTCCTTGAAATTATTGTATTCATTACTATTTTATTTTTATCAAATCGTCAATGGAAATACTACCCACAGGCCGTAAGTTAAACACCCCAGTCTTAGACCACGCGACCACTGGTTGGCTACCTAATTGATCTATAACTGTTTATGTGTTGGTTCCGTTATCCAATTAGTAAATATATAAACTTTATAGCTCAATGCACAGTGTGGAGACATTAAACTTAGTAGTAGAGCATTAAAAAGTTAAAGATATTAATGTGTTTAAAAAATATTATTGTTGGGAAACCATTTGTACTCTTTTATTTATTCAACTTTTCTTTCTCAAATAAATACTATTTGAGACCTTATCGAATATTTTAGTTGTTAAGAAAACAATGTTATTTTATTTGATTGAAATTAAAGATTTATATCTGAATCGTTAACATTTTAATAAACAAGATGGTATATTTTTTTAATAAATCAACGAATATTTTATTATTGACCCCTAACATTGTTTATAAAAAAAAGTGTGTTACACAAGAAAGTATTAGTGGATAACTGAATAAAAATCTATCAAGTTTACAACACGAATTTTGGTTTGTTGTAATTTCTATCCGCTCGGCGTTGGGCTTGTACTCAGCCCTTCTGCTGGTTAGTGCCGCCCACACCATTTGGAATAAATACCATATACTAGGGAGTTCATAAAGTGTAGTGGTTCCCCATTAATTTCCGCACTGAATTCTATGAGTGAGAGATAAAGGACCTACCACTTTCTCCAAGGTATTTTCACACGCCTTCAAGGGTTATTTTACAGTCCGCAATCGACATGGGACCGACGGTTTTACTTCACCTCCGAAGGAAGTTGTGCTACAGATTTTGATCGCTCAAAATAAATCCGTCGTCCTAGGCTGGGTTTGAACTTGTGGACATCGGGTCCTGAGGCGAGCACTTTACCCCAAGACTATCAAGGTAGAATCCATTTTTAACCCCCACACCCACAAAAAACATCTATTAAACGACCTTAAGCAAAAGCTAACTAGTTCGATTCCCGTGCCCTAAATTTTATAATTTCCGTGAAATAATCTAAAGAACCCGGCATAAAATGGTCTCCGCCCTTTGTATATGACATTGAAACGTTCATGGGATCACAAACTCGGATCAAACCATCGTTCAACAAAGAAGAAGAGGGGTAAAAGGGCCGGAAAAAATTGCCAATCATTAAATTTACAGCGGTGGATTACTTACACATTGTCATGTTCCGCTTTGTACATAATAATGATTCCGGCTGAACTGGCTTTTCACTATTACGGTGTACTAAATATATGACGTCATTTAAACGCGAGCCACAAGCCCCTGCTCTATTTCAATGCATTTCATTAGCGGTCGTGATTAATTTCATCACCCCTCCACCACCGCCATCACGAACCCCTCGTGAGCCTCACCCACCCCTCACCGTCAGTAGTGATGGCGCCGAGGCGCGTCATGTCGCTTTGGGCGGTCAAAAGCCGACTTCACAGACAGTCCCGGTGGCTCAGCCGGTTTTTCTAACACATTCATGTTTATATATAGCACCGCGTCTTACTAACTATTCAGGTAACATGCATATGTACTAATGTACTTCTTATGAGTTAGGGTAAAGGAAGGTTGGATCTAGAGGAATTGTACCCGTATTCGCGTGGGAAAAACACCTTCAAAAGAGCCGACCAGGATTTGAAGCGCAATCTCCCTGTCATCGGCATTATAGTATATTGCGAGAGTGATACCTTGGACCACGCTGTTACCTAATGAAGTAGCAATTTAAATTAAGGTAGAATGAAAGGAAATACGATTTCAAAGCCTGTCAGTATCTTTTAACTTTTTTTTGTAGCAAAAAAATTATTTTTTAGCCAAAGTACATTAAATGTTATTTCAGTAATAATTAACAAAAAAAGGTATTGACAATAACATGTTTATTACGCAAAGAATCATGGATTAACAGACGTATCTGTGATCAGATACGAACATTTCTATTAAATATTTTGTGTAATTAAATCCTATAAGAAAGGGGATGTATTCGAAACAGTTTTGATTCAAAATACTCAAGTATTAATCTTATCTAATCTACAGCAGACCGGGGACACTATTAGTGACAAATTCATCCGCCTAAGCGCCTTAGTCGTTACGTGAGTGTGAGAAGAAAATGAGAATGGTTGTTATTGCTTTAGTTGTAAATCATTTGATGTTTATAGCGTTATAAACTTAAGAATAAATTAAAGTGATATGTGAACTTTTAAGCCGGGATATACGTTAATAAAAGTATTTGCGAAAAACAATTAAAGGGAGATTTTCCATCTCACATCCAACCTGCGATTCACCTGCAGGGGAGAGTCTCATAGGAAATAACTTTTGGAAAATTCAAACTTTTCTTGCGCCCAGCATTGAGAACATTTTACCACCTCAGTGGTCTAGTGCTCAGAGTTCCTGGAAACTAGTCCAGAGGTCCAGGGTGCGATACCCGGTGAACCCAGATTCTTCTGTCAAGTGGTAGGTCCGGAACGAGGTCAACTCAGCCTCGTAAGGAAAAATGAGGAGATACTTAAATTAAAAAGTATCCGCGTTGGTATAGAAAACTGAGATTAACGTCTGCTAGGGCTCATTGTGCTGACCTTACGACACCCTTTATTCGCACAAGTTGGCACAGTCGTTGCCAACAGAAGGCCGTCGTTTCTTCTGTACGACTCGATTGAGGGCTGATACCATTAAGTTTTAGTATTATTTCATGAAAATCACATGATTTGACGTATGAATACATGAAAGTAGATTTAGTTACTTTTCTAACTGTCAGATAAGTTTCATTAGATGACAATAATGGACTGTAGGTCAACTGATGTAAACGCGCCCTTAATGTGCGACTAGGCGTGCTCTTAAGCGCTGATTTGGCAGTGCGCCGGCTGTTAGGGCTCCCTCTGGTAAGAGGGTGTATGAGGGAAGGAGGAGGGATCGTCTCCTGATGAAGGGAGGAGGAAAGGTCAGGTGAGCGGTGGTCATTAACGAGATAGGTCAAAATGTTGGCAGTCATTTGAGGGGGGGAAGCGTTCACCATCGGATTTACACTCGATCTAATCGGGGAAAGAGATGTTGACTAGGGGCACGCGGGGGAGAGGATCGGCTAATTGGACGTTTGTGGGTTATTTTGATTATAATTTGGAGTCGAAACTGTGCAATTATTTCATTTTAATAATGCCATGAATGATTCAGCATTCTATCCCCAGACAAATACTGATGCACTTATTTAAGGTTCACTAAACTCTCTCGGTAACCTTAGATGTGACCTTAGATTATTCATTATAAGTTTCAAGCAACATGTATAAGAATGGCATATAATTAATTCGATGTTAAACGGGTCTTTCAAATAAATACTTATACATACAGGCTTACTATATTTATCATATTCTGAAAATTGAAAAATGACACCTGGACACGGGAATCGAACCCGGGACCTTCGGCTTAGTACGCCACTGCTCTTACCACTGAGCTATCCAGGATTCGTCCCGTGCCCATGGTCATTCTTCACTCATAGTTTAAGGCAGAGTCT
>CABEEJ010001233.1:26386-76345 GCA_901482245.1 Timema douglasi | reverse complement strand
CACTAAAATGCATTAACAATAGTTTCGGCTATTTGTTTCATTAATATATGCAATCCTGTACAATTATATATATAATTGTCAATTGGCCGCAAAATCGCCAACTACCGAGTCGCTGATGGCTGCGTTGTCTGATGGCTGTGATCTTAGATAATCACATGTTTATAAGCTGACGACTTCCACGTCTATCTCAGACTCTGCCTTAAACTATGAGTGAAGAATGACCATGGGCACGGGACGAATCCTGGATAGCTCAGTGGTAAGAGCAGTGGCGTACTAAGCCGAAGGTCCCGGGTTCGATTCCCGTGTCCAGGTGTCATTTTTCAATTTTCAGAATATGATATCTATAAGGTGAATGCCTCACTAAAATGCATTAACAATAGTTTCGGCTATTTGTTTCATTACTATATTTAATACATCTATATTTTGATCTAAGGCTACCGAGTTTGAATACTGAGGGTATAAAAGTTATTTCTGTCACCCCCTCTACCCTCTTTTTGAATTATGTGGTCAATTATCTGTCTGCGTTTGTGGTTGTTAGAGCTAAGGAGGTCTTCTCGCTCTACGAAAAAGTAGCTTAAATTAAAATGATCTGCGTTGTTTCCTGGAACATCATCTTTATTCTGTCTAAGCTTATACTTCCTTTCACCCTTCACTAACACTCACACTTTGTCTTGTCAGTCAGAAAGAGGGGAAAGGGAACTATGAAACTTCTTATCTCAAGGTAAAGAAAAAAGTTCGCTGATAGTTCTCAAATATATGAAAATTTTCTGTTGTGAAACTATAATAAAAAAAATCTGTATTTGTTGTAGGAAGTTTAAATCTAGTGCCCTTTTATCATCAAGCCTGGTCCAACGGCTTCGCAAATATGTTTAAAAAGTTATTTAAAATTAGTTTTACAATATTTTTTCCCATTAATAAACATAAAATATAAGGTTGTTAAGAAAAAAAGTGCCCCGTTGGAATCTTTCGACTTTATTTTGGCTTGAATCATATTTGAAAATAACGCATCTTAAAACCTCGTTTAACCCCACACATGACAGACACCTAACTTAATTAGATAATACAGCTCGAACCAGATGTCACATCACGATGCAGTTATATCTATTCTACTTTTGAAAAACAGTGGAATTTAAACCAATGAAAACGTCTTACCGCATTAAAAAACCTCTAACAAATTTGGAAAATAATTATTTTAAATGAAAATAATACCAAACCGATCCAAGTGTTCGCTGATGTCAAGTGAATAATGCAGAAAACTTCATTTCGATACGTTTTCTGGTTCGAGCGTAGTCTTTTTATGGTATATAATTTCCCGGTTAATCGGAACCCCGGCCGCCAGCATAGAAGTCTGACACCTTACCCCTAGACCGCCAGGTCACCAATAATATATAAATATGCATTACAACTCACAATGTGTTAGAACTTTTATTCCCAATTAAAATAATCATATAGTAGTAAATAAATTTAAAATTATTTGACAACTTTTTTTTAAACATTTAATTTAATATTTTAATTTAATGTAAGCTGTAATTTTATATAGCTAATATAATACTTTATGATCTCGTTTTATTAATCAAATTTAAATAGTCATACCCATGCAGATATTTTCTTCTCATGCCTTTTCACACTCCAATTATTAGGATTAGTTTAGAATAAACCATTTTACATAGTAACATATATAATTTTCTCCCCCTGATAAAGAAGATTGTATTATTAGCTTGGTTTTTTTAATGACATTTTTGTCTCCATTAAAAGCAATTTGGTTTTATTTCACCCTAAAATGATTTTAAATTAGGTCAACTACCACTTTTTTTTTTACTGTTCATAAATTATCAACTCCGTTTTCATAATTCATTTTAGCTGTGAGATTTAATGTGTTCTTAGAAACACAATTACTCTTAGTTGTGAAATGAAAAGACTTAACCTAAATATGTACTCAAAGAAATAACGACTCGTAAATTTAGATTATTTTCAGTTTTTCTTGTAAGATAAACAGCAGACACACATTCTGTTTTATTTGCACGCTTTAGTGTATTACTAACTTACACTAGCTTAATTTAAGTATCCACTACTAATTAAACAATCAGACCTTTAACTATCTATAGAGCACTTAGTGAAAAAGATACAAAACAAATTTTATAAATATTCAGCTTTGCAAGGAATAAAACTTGGGACTTATGCATTTGTAACAAAATGTCCTACTGAATAAGCAAATGGGATCCATACAAATTACCTCTAATTTATCTAACGATATTTTTAACGGAAGAATAGACTTAATTACATTTTTTAAATTAAACTAACATCATAGAGTTTTATACTCATATTTCTAAATATAAAGGCCAACTATAGATGGAAAGGGTGGGGCTGTCATCGGTTAGTATAAGGGTTTGTATTATTAAACAGGTACTTAACCCATTTCAAAGGTAGAACGATCAGATGCGTCATTCTCAAAGTAGATTGGACTGGTGATGTTGGAGAGATCGGGTTTCGAATCCCGGTCGGGTGTACAGAGGGTGGTTTTCAATATCCCGCCATGAATTACGGGTACATATCCTCTAAATTCAACCTTACTCATCCCCAACACATTAGCGTAATTAGTATACGCGGTGATGAGAAAAACATGTATTACAGTAATTTTCGACATAATAGAAGTTCAATAATGGAAGATGTGCCGTTCTAGATTAATTTAAGTATTTAATCGTCGTGGTATAATGTAATCCTGTGTCGAAAAAGTGTATTGCAAAAAAATACAATAAAATTAAATTAAGAAAAAGACGATTATAAAGGCCTATAAAATATTAAAAGGGATTCACACACAAAAAGAGCGCATTTAGGGATTTAATTGTAAGACATTAAACTTCCTTAATTTTTAACGATTTTTTAAATGTCGGACATCTTGTATGCTTTGAAAAAAACCCACCAAAAAACTGAAATTACTATCACGTAGTTTTAACTACAGGTCATTTTTATTCTTATTTCTCTTCCCAAAATGACCCAAATTATCAATCATATGACTTATTTTCTCTATCGAGAGAGAAAAAATGAGTCGGGGCTGCGTAAAAAAAGAAGAGATTGTGGGGGGGGGGAAAAACTTTTTCCAAGCAAGATATTCTGAAGTACATTCTTATTCTTTGGGAGAGAAAAAACAACTCTTCAGTCACTTCCGGTGTTTCTTCGGGATGGAGAATACCTGCTTCAGGCTCTTACTGCCCCCCTCCCATTTCCCTCCACTCTTCCCATTTGTGTAGCTCCCCCCATCCCTACATTTCTCTTTTTTGGCCCGAATTCTTTCGTTCCGAGTTTATGGGGAAACTTAGTCTTCCTCGTTTCCAGTTGGAGACCTGCCAAATGTACAGGGAACTCTCGATATATTACACTCTAACCCTTGTCGCACTATCCCCCCCACAATCCCCTTTCCATCCCTTATAAACCCCCCCAGGGTAGGTTATTTCGTGTTATTTCTCTGCCAAAATTACAGAAGGAAGACCACAATGTCAAATCAAGCCATGTGTTCGTGTACATTTTGGTTTATGATGCGCCCACTAAATGGACGGGATCATACGGTCCCATTTTTCATTGTTTTCTACTGACAGAACATTTACTACATCTCCTTTCAGATATTCATACGTCAAGTCATATGATCTGTCTCTTTAACTTTTGATATACATTATTAATGGCTATAAAATATCACTAATATAATAGTAAAGACTGCCTCTGTGGGCTCGTGGTCAGAGCTCCTGGCTACAGATCCAGATATTCCAGGTTAGATCACTCGTTCTTCTAGATTCTTCTAAGAAATGGTGGGCTTGGTACGGGGGCAACTCAGCCTCGTGAGGACAAATGAGGAACTATTTCAATAAAAGAAAGTAGCCGCGCCGGTCTCTAAAACTGAGATTAACTGCTGTCGCGTTAATTATTATGACCACATGACGCCTTTTATCCGCAGAGGTTGGCATTATCTTCGCCAGCAGACGGTGACCTCTCGGTTGGTATGGCTCGATTCTGTGCTGATGCCGTGGAGTTTTAATAGTACAGTAAAATGTTATCAATGTTGATTGTATAAAAAATAGGTTTGTGTTTGATAAAAAGATTATAAAATTGTCCAATGAAAAAAGTAAAACACTTTGAGACTACTGTACACTCGCAGACGTTTACCGCTTAATTAATAGTGCCTACATTGTCACCCTCCCCGTCGCTTTTCCTCGTGAGATAGAACTGACGTCATTAGAGGCAGAAGTATTGCGTGCTGCAATACTCGTTTATTCCTGTATAACTATAGATTGTACACCTGGTCTAGAAGTAGTAATTATATTAAATATTTTAGTGACCTAAATTATCTAACCTATGTAACAGGGTGAGTAAAGTGATTTATATTTATGTAAGTGCCTAAGTATGAATAAGGAAAGGGTATCAGGGCAACAGATCTATTGGGGGATTATCGCTATCCCTCCCCACCCAAATTGTAGTTGATTGAGGGCTAACCCCAATATAACATGAGCATTATATGTGTGTTTTTTTTACTGCATGTCTGGGTTACATCACTCGTAGCCTAATAGCCAATACTAATGTAGACCTACTGTTGTCCAGGGGACGCCCGAACGTACTGACAGTACATCCTTACCGTGGGGGATCTTTCCATGTCCCGATGAGATGATGATGATGATAGTGCGTATGAAGGTATGAAACCAGTGGAAACACTTAAACCCTTTCGGGGAAAATTCCCAAGGTGCCAGCCGATAATCGAACCCGTGACCCTTAGTCTCGTAACCAGGTGCACTGATCACTACACGATGGGGCCGGTTATCATGCGTACTAATCTATAATCTATATTTTATAGTTATCTAAAAATTGGTATACATTTTGAAAAAACTAACACTAATGTACTGGAAAACATTACAAAGCATTGTCCTAGCATTTGTATAATTGTGTCATAATTATTAATATTAAGTAGAATGTTAAAACGAATCATTATCTTTAATTTATAGATAATAATAATAATAATAATAATAATTTAGTTAGTAAATCTATTATATTATAAAATTTTAATTGTTAAACCATTTTCTGTGTACACAATATTTTAAACCCCATAAACGATAACTGTTTATTTTAAAATAATTTTGTTTGAAATCAATCATATATAAGATTTTTTGTTGTTGTAAAATATAAAGAATTAAAAATATATATATATTAACTTATTATCTAGTAAATAAGTATATTACATATTCCAATCCAATATTAAACATTGTGAACGTAACCTAGTTTGTCAACACACTGGTACCAACATCGCTTACAAATGTTTCCCATTCTTCCATGTGCTTCTGCGAAAAAGGTCGTTCTAAGGTGTGATTAATCCTGCACCTGCAAAAGTCACGGGGTACAATTAATAGCCTAATATTTCACCGAGGCCTTGTGCGTAGACTCTAGTACGTCATAAATATTCGCTTAAGGTGGCAAAAATGAGGTCGGAAGGGGTTTACAAATATATATACGCCAACGTAACGCGTAACGGCATTTACATTACTAAACTGTTCCCTACTTCAGAATGTAGATCTACGTAGTTTTTTGTGAAAACTCGGAACATACCCACTGACATTTTTTAGGTATTTAATCATTATAATTATTCTGACATCTTAGATCAGTCGGTATTGTGTCAGCCTACTGAGATAAGTATCCCAGGTTTGATTCTTAGCATGGCTGGAAAAATTATTATTTTGTTAAAATGTAAGTTTTTCCCCAATGCCCTAGCCAGGGGGGAGTTTTGGGGGTTCAAACACCCCTCTCCGAAATATTATGAACAATATATATATATGGCTTTATTTATGGTTCAAACACTATCAAAAATAGGGTACAAATATAAATTAGGATGTTGTGCTACCACATAATGTACTTCAGAGAGCTTCTAGAGGTGTTTAATACCTATAATTTTTCCTTGTCCTTAATCAGTTAGGGGGCTATGTTGCCATAAAAAGCACTTCAAAGAGCTTCTAGAGGTGTTTAATATCTATAATTTGTCCTTACCTTAATCAGTTAGGGGGCTATGTTGCCATAAAAAGCACTTCAAAGAGCTTCTAGAGGTGTTTAATATCTATAATATTTCCTTACCTTAATCAGTTAGGGGGTTATGTTGCCATAAAAAACCTTCAGAGAGCTTCTATAACTGTTTATCATTTAGGGAATGGTCCCACCAAATTATTGGCTGGCTACTGCCTTGGGTTTTCATTTCACAGAGGACTGGGTGTTGCGTCCTCTAGATCTTCAAATTCGTTTCCTTAGCACCGCGTATTACTAACAGTTCGGGTTATACTATTACATACAACTACGATAGTGACTTTAGGGATTAGGAAGGTTATATTCTGAGGAAATGTACCATCATTTGCATAGGATAGGGGAAAACTGTTTTGAAAAAACTCAATACACCCGACCGAAATTCAAACCCCGATGCTTCCATCATAATTAGTTCAGTTAATTACTAGAGTTATGTCCTATAAAAATATACCAGTTGGTTACCAGATGTTAAGGTGGGATGCAAGGGGACCCAAAAACAATTCAGTGTTTTTGCAATTTTTATGGCAAAACACTTTTTTGGCCAAAATAAATAGAATATTGCTCCAATACAAACAAAGAACTACATTTATTCACATGATGACCTCAGCAGTTATTAAATATCTGCCAAGGGTGTTCCGAAATTTATTGCCAACGTTTTTCTTTCATTTAAAAAGTTTGTTAGTTAACCACCATGATCTTGACAGATATTCAGGAACTTTTGACATCAACATGTGAAGAAAATTAAACTCTCTGTTCCTATTGGATAAATATTTTGGCCAGAAAAACGTTTTGGCATGAAAACTGCAAAAATACTGGCCTTTTCTCGCGTCCCCTTCCATCCCACCTTAACTAGGTGATTATTGTGTTTACCTATAAAATTACCCGTTCCTGTGGCCATGTTAGCTGAATATCAAGCGCATCTAATCAGATTTGTGGGTGACTTGGAGGTTGGGGGTTTGAATCCCAGATGGGTATTCTCAGAGTGGATATTTACTTAAGGTTTTCTCTCCCTCTCCCTCTCTCTCTCTCCATGAAGTTACAGTCAAGTACGCCAATGTGCTAAGCACTCAGCTATCCTGGTAACAGCATTGGCGTACTAAGTCAAAGGTCCCAATTTCGATTCCCTCGTCTAGAAGTTATTTTACGATATTTCAATTTAAGAATATGATAGTTAGATGCAGTTATAACGTACTTAACAACATCCATAATGATATGCGAATTTGTACAGTTTTCATTGCACTTTTGGAAGCATCAAGCCTTCACAAGTTGAAGGTAACTGCGCTATCTGATAGCTGATCGCGCATGTGTGTAGATGATTTCCGCACGTTCATTACAGAATCTACCTTAGAATTATACCTTCTTCATCCATCAGCCCGTTAGTTTAGGTACTATGCAGTTGAAACACAACTATTGATAATGATTTCAGTTTTAATGGTTAGTAAATTATAATAACACATGTGTTCCACTAACGGGGTAAATTATGTTTAAAGGTAGTGGAATTTAATCAATTGAGTAAGTTATGAGCCCGTCTCCAGTCCAATTGATGGTCAAATTAGATATAAGAGTACACTCCGACTAAAAAATACATAGAAGTAAATAATTTTTATTTTACAGTAACAAAATTGGGATGGTATTAATAGTTTTTTAATTTAAAAATATTTATTTAAAAAAATGTATTGTATTTTTAAAGGATTTTCATAGTCCAAGATTCACTGTGTTTTAAAAAAAAAGCAGAATGCAGAAAACCATACTTTTCTAATTTTTGTTTTATCCGTTGAACGGAATTTTTGTTTTAAGTATGGAGATATTTTTAAGTTAAAATATATGATTTTATTAAAAGATATATTCTTTTATTTAAAAAACCAACTATATCTGTCCCGAAGGAAATGTTCTAAAGAAAAACAAACCTCAAAACTTTAATAATAAAACGGGCCTACATTTTTAATTACTATCTCGGAAAGTAATTATATCGATTTCCCAGGAACAGCTTCCAAGACCAGTAATGAAAAATTACACCCAATATAATTAGAAGAGGAGGGCGTTAAGACGAGGAGGTGGAAACTTACAAAACAGAGTCTGGTTGTACAACAATCCCATTTGTCTTCGTTACACACTTGGATTAATGACGTCACAACAGGCCACGAATTACGATCCGCCCGCCATCTATCTAGGTCTGTAATAACGCTGTTTACTGCCTTCCATTAACGCGGGTAAGGTACTTGTGTAATCCGGGGACGTTATCCGCGGGGTGACCTTGAGCTGTGGCTACGTACTCCGTACCGGCGTCGTGACGCCCGTCGCCAGATGGTCTCCCCTTGGACTTACTAACAGATTAAATATAGTAAACCGAATTGACTTTTGAATGTGTTAGGAAGGAGCTACAGTAGATATATTCTTTATTAGTACCACCTCTAGTTTATACACACACATAATATACTAACTACTCTAATATTATAAGGATAAAGAAAGTTTAATTTAGAGGAAGTGTTCCCGCATTTTCGTGGAGGGAGAAGGGAAAACCATTTGGGTAAAATCACCGTCAGTACATCCAACCGGGATTGGATATATAATTAATGGTGTGTTTACAATTTTGTTTGACAGTTAAAGAACACACATGGCTTTGATTTACTCCCCTTTGTATCGTCAATACCGTTCTATTTCAACTATATGTTTCCCTGTATCTTCAATATTGTTTTATTCCACTCCTATCTCCCCCTCTATCGTCAATATTGTTTTATTCCACTCCTATCTCCCCCTGTATCGTCAATATTGTTTTATTCCACTCCTATCTCCCCCTGTATCTTCAATAGTGTTCTATTCCACTCCTATCTCCCCCTGTATCGTCAATATTGTTTTATTCCACTCCTATCTCCCCCTGTATCGTCCATATTGTTCTATTCCATCCCTATTTCCTCTTGTATCGTCAATATTGTTCTGGAAACTCTCTCTCTGTTTGTTGAGTGAATGCCAGGCTATGTTTACAGACTGTGTAGCAAGAGAGTAGATAAAGTGTGAGAGAGAAAACGCTGGCCAAAGAGACAAGCATGAGAGATGACTAACTGTCGCTGCCATTTCGGTTCATCCATCAGATCATTAGCTTCCCTGTTACCCGCTATCATACATCAGTATCATCACAGGCCTCAAACCCAGAATCTCGCCCCTTGAATCCTCCATCTGGCCGAGACGAATTGTAAAACTCGACTTCAAACAATTGGTTCATCTCGACCCTGGTCGAGTGTGTTTTAGTTGTCGTGTTAAGGACCCTACAGACGACACGATTTGGTCAGATCAGGCGCATTATCGGGTCGTGTGTAGGTGTGTCACCCGACAAATATTTCCTATTTCATGTCGAGTGATGTTGGATGTCCAGCGTATCCAACCGCACGACCATCCGACCAAATCATGTCGTCAGTAGCGTTGTCGGGTGATTCAGCTGTCAGCTGTACTATAAACACGGGCGCGAGTAGTATTGTGTATGTATTAACATAATATGTCTGAATATTTTCCGTTCAATTAACCATTTTTTGGCTCAAATTTTTTTTTTCTGGAATTAATCCCTAATGCCGGGATCACGATCAACTTAACTTAACTTTAACTTAACGTAACGTTCCCTTAAAGTTAACTTAGCTTAGAAAACAGATGTGTGATCATGATTCACGTAACTTAACGTAACAACTAGAGTCAAACATCTTCATTCTCGAATATGATCTATGATTTGTACTAGTTGTACATTGATGATCTGTGAATGTTTACAGTTTTCAATCGATATAATAAATATCGTGACGCCTTAGACCATGCGACCTTTGAAGTGGGTCCACATAGTCGTAACTACTCTGGTGCTATACATGGGATTTATTAACTCGGCACTGGCCCGTTCGACTGGCACGACCATCTTTGACCCAAACCCGCTTCAGTGGCCTCATGGTATGAGGTGTCACTATCGTGTTAGATTGTTCTGCTGATGACGGGGGAAGATAGGGGTTTGATTCCTGGTAGGGTTTACTGAAGATTGTTTTCTGTAATGGTTTCCCACTCTACTTCCGCGCAAATGCGGGTATACTTCCTCTAAATATAACCAACCAATCCCTAAACCCATAGGAGTCAATAGTACAAAAGCGATTAAACCGAATGGGTAGTAAGACGCAGTGATAAAAAAAGAATTATTATTTATTTTTATATTAAGATATACGCTAAGGATTTTTCTTACACGCACTCCACATTTCATATCTGATCATTGTCTCATTTTAGTACAATTTAGATGGCCCTCTGGGCTAGCTTTATGATAATACTGGGGATAAGGGGCGTAAAGGGAGGGAAGTGTTATTTATTATGACGTTGAAACATATTGCACCGATATCAATGCCTCATCAACAACCACCCACTAGCAATTCCATCCTCCAACGAAGGCTTTTCTTTTTTCTGGGCCATTATGATGTCATTTTGCTCTTTGTCGTTCAAACGAGATAATTGATATGGATTTCATTGCAATAATGGAATGAGGATTATTTTATTTAGAGGGAGGTTGGCAATTAAAAAAAATCCATTTGTCTCTAAATATAAAACAATATAATTTATTATTTTAACAAAACGGACCCAAGTTGCATCATACTGCGTGGTCAAATGACTGACGCAATCAGGGATCAAGAGCTGACCGCTCGGAGGCGTGCCGTTGGTAGACCTTTTTGACTATGTCCGAGGTTGTTCTCTAGCACACTATATCATTATTCTGCGGAAGAATAGAATTTACTAGACTAGAACAGGCTCATACATAATCGAAAGGTCCTCCAAGTGGTCATCTCTTGAACCCTGATTGACTCGTCAGTTGACCACGTGGTGTGTTGTTGTCCGGACGTGTTTATTACGCATGGATAGGGCAGCTTGGGTAAGTTGATTACGCTACTACTTCTAATTTTTTTTGTAGCTAAACATGACGCCACAAAATCATGCTTTAAATAGTAAAATTAATGGCAGGCCAAGCCTATAGATGTTAGCGTGGGAGTGAAGAAAACACGACAAAAAGTCAGTGTCTTTGCACTATTTATATCAACACTTATTTTTGGTCAAAATAAAAAAAATCTATAGTTATAAACATAAAAGTTAAATTTTCTTCACATGGTGACATCAACAATTGTTGGATATCTGTCAAGTGAGTCTTGGAATTTAATTACAACTTCTTCTGTTCGTTTAAAAAGTTTGTCATCTAATGCCGCACTGCTTAATACACCATGTGAAGAAAATTAAACTCTTTATGTTTTACTTGAGCAATATTTTATTTATTTTGGCCAAACAAGTTTTGCTATAAAAAGAGCTAAAACACTTGACCTTTTATGGCGTCCCCTGGATCTTAAGGTTAATTGTGAAATGAACTTCCGCTATAAGGGACTTTGATTTTGAGTCCAAACGTTTCTTGAAATAAGACATTTGGAAAAGGGTTTATACTCATAATAATGTATTAAATTACTCAACAATAAGTTGAGGTTTGAACAACTCGATAAAGTGCGAAACTGGGGAAGATAATAGAACCCAGGACAATTGGTTCTACGCGATAATGCTCTACCAAAGTCCATGTTCGTCTCTGATCCCTGTTTCAATAGTTGTTGTATTGAGGAGTGGTGTGACGTGGAATGCCACCAGGGTAAGCAGAGCTATATGAAAACTGTACCTGTGATATGTTCTCCCCATCTCCAAATCACACGTAGGCTCTGCTCTACACACCTCGTATCACACACAGACATCCACCTTCACACCCATACATAGCCATCCATCTTCACACCCACACATAGCCATCCACTATCACAGACAGACATCCACCTTCACACCCACACATAGCCATCTACCATCCACCATCACAGTCACACACAGCCATCCACTATCACACACAGACATCCACCTTCACACCCATACATAGCCATCCACGATCACACAGACATCCACCTTCACACCCACACATAGCCATCTACCATCCACTATCACACAGACATCCATCTTCACACCCACACATAGCCATCCACTATCACACAGACATCCACCTTCACACCCACACATATCCATCTACCATCCACCATCACAGCCCCACACATCCATCCACGATCACAGCGGCGACGACTCTTTAACACTTCCAAGCAAGTATCATTTCATCGTACCACAAACTTACACGTGAGCTTTAGACAGGATTATTACAGGTTAAATTAAATAATCCAATAAAACGACAACTTCGACACGAGGCTCGTCTCTTAGTAGCCATCCACAAAGCCTTCCTCCGTATTACTACCGGTTTATTCGAATATAACTAAAATAGTGGTGTAAACGATAAAGAAGGTAGGATGTATAGGAAATGTATGCGAATTTTGGCAGTTAAAGAATGGAACTCTTTGGGAAAACATACCCACATTACACCCGTCCGTGATTCAAACCCTGATATTCCCATTACCGGCAAACCAGATTGGTTTAGCATTTATTCCGTGTTTCCACCGATGAGGGGTCAAGGTGTTTAGCGCTAAGCTAAGTTAATCCCTGTGATTATAAAGTGCACGATAAAATCTCCTTTCCGCTGTGGTAGTAAATTATAGAATTTATTACGAGCTTTTGTTACACACACGCGTGCGCGCGCGCCTCCTATCGTGGTATTTTGTAGCTTTATGAACCATTAATTTCTAAATGGCATGCACTTAGTAAAACGCTATCATTTTACCACCCCCATTTTTTATAACGATATTATTAAAACTGTTATTGAGCTATATAATACTAACGAGTGTCTAGGATTTTTTTTAACAAAAATTCTAAAAGATGATAGTACTATAAGCTATATATAGTTTGTAATTACATTCTTATAGTCTAGGGGTAATTACTTAATAATTACTTCTCATTACTGATTATATCAAATGTTGAAATGTACCACACTATGTGATGAGATCATTGTTATGTATTTTTAAAACTTTGGTGACGGATATTCTTGAAGGTAAATCAGTTTAATACATTTATTCATAATCTAATAGCTATTCTTCAACAAATACTTTTCTAATATGTAGTCACCCGCCTCTGTGGCGTTGTTGGCTAACGCGCTAGATTCATGTCAAGCTAGACTACCAAGGACGGGAAGATCGAGGTTCGAATCTCGGTTGGGTGAATTGGGGCTGGTTTTTCCACTCTCCTTCTCCACAAGTGTGAGTTCACTTCTTCTATAGTCAATATTCCCAATTCTGTTTAGATTACAAAGTGTATAAAAAAAACTAAACATATCCATAGAATAAATATTTTATTTTTATGTTTGCCATGACAAATTTTCGCTAAAAAAACTGTAACATATCCTCTTAACTTGCGTGCCGTTTTACTTAACCTTAAAAACATCGATACAAGGTAAAATAAAAAACTTCAATGAAAAATGGATAGAAAGGAAATGAACGATGTTTTTTCTTGAATTATATAATTTAAAGATGTTGTAGAACTACTCACTTTGAGCAGTCTTGATGGATTACACTATGACACTATCTTATAAACTACGTCATAGAGGAACACTGTAAGGTAAATGAAGGGTACGCGAACAGTGTAAAGCTATTTGTTATTAAATATCAACAAGGTTTAGGGAAAGATCAGAAACCCAGACGAATATTTTTTCCTTCTATCTTACTATACAACAATTTAAAGTCTGTGAATAACGAAACAAGAGATTACGCATAGTAATAATAATAATAATTTATAACGTGAGCTGATACATTTAAAATGCTTAGTAATTTCTACTACCCATACGATGAAATTATTACTCTTATTATTATTTTACTTTTTTTTTTTTTACCAAATGATTTAAACCAACACAGTGTAACTTCACTTTCCCAACATTAAAAAACATACTAATGGCACAATTATTTCCCTTCCAATTTTTTTTTTATCTCTTTGCCCCTCTTTTTCTCCTCCCCTCCTTCTTTACATACGTTTGCTAGCAATGATAAATTGCCCCACCCCCTAACCACCCCAAGTTTTGCCACAAATGTTGGGATTGTGTAGCGAGCCGCACCTCAGTAGGAGGGGGGCGGAGGGGGGGGGGGAGCTGGGACTTGCGTTTCTCCTGAAACCGTTGCAAAAACCAAAGCATATTTCATGTTTTCCCCCAGTGGGCTCGTTTGAAACTAAAGGCCTGGAGTAATTACTCAACAAGTACCATACTCTTTATTGTCTAAAGGCTTGGTATAACTTACGTGAGGTATATTATTACTCTCCATTTTGATCAAAGGAAAATACTTTCATTCTGACTAAAGGTAACTATACCAATAATGACTAAACATTTCCTTTTTCCTTAATGTTTTAGCTCAATAAACCCACATTATATGAGCAAACAACCTACAAACTAACTAACTATAAAACAGACACATCACTCCGCATTTCAGTTTTCAATTAATTACTATAAAAAGGGGCACCCTATGTTTTAAAAACAATTGATCGCTTTTGTGACCTTGCTGGAGACAGAACGTTGTGCCATTAACTCAATAGTAGACGCGCTGCCGATTGAGCCAAGTAACAGTCATTTTGGTGAAACCACACATAAGAGAAGCTGATATGTTACCGACCAGGATCCAAACCCCTTAACTATAAACAATGTATACCGTCTTTTATCTACCTTTTTACTTTCCGGAACGATAATTTAATGTTTTGCTGGTCTGCCATCTTAGAACCCTGGTCTACCGTTATAAAACATATTTAGAATGTAACATAATTTATCAGAGTATCAATTATACTTCTAAATGAACACAATTACCCGCTTATGTTGGCTCGCGGACTGATTTTATGGTGACAGGAATGTCAAGGCTAGTTTCATGATGTACTGAGGGTTTTTTAAAAAATTATTTTTAGCTTTCCCTACATTTTAATGCGGGTACATCTCTAAATTGTACGTTACTACTCTTGTTTTCTAGTGGTGTGTTTAAAGTGTGTGTCGCTTAGATTGATTTTAAGACGCGATGTAAATAAAAAAATAATCGTAATACGGGCCTGTTGATGTAGTAAATATTTTTTTTTGTGTCATCGCTTTCTAATACCATTTCGGATTATATGCATATGTACTAATTACAAAAATATGTTAGGTATTAGTAAGGTTTAGTTTGATAGAAAGTGTATTGGCACTTGTGTGGAGGGAGAGTGGAAAATAATTTAGGAAAATCCACCCTCAGTACAACCCGACCTAGATTCGAATCTCGATCTCCCCGTCATCGGCAGTCCAGTTTGTAGCGAGAGTGATGGCTTAGACGAGTGGTATTCAACCTGGGGTGCGCGAATACATCTTAGGGGCACGTAAGATTTATATATATATANGTGTTTAGCAGCGGTCACTTCTGACAGTCCAAACTTAGGTATATACCTAAATGTTGACTGTCAGAAGTCAGCTGTGAGCTGTCAGTCAGCACCAAAGAAGCCATGGGGCTACTGTATATAAGATTTAATGATAAACATTGAATAGTTAGGGCCATATCGAGGATCATTCACAATTAGACTAGGGCTGAACGGCCTTACCCTTTTCTGTCTCTTTTCATTAATACGGCCCTATGAAGGGCATGGCAGAATGTTGCCAGCAGACAGTAAGGTGTCAGCTTTGACAATATTCTCGGCCGTGACACATGGAAACCCTAACGTAAGGGCGCGTCATTTTTTCTCGCCCTCTCTCTATCCTTCTATCTCCCCCCTCTCTCTTTCTCTCCTAGCTGTACATGATAGAATTTGTAAGCTTGCACAATGCACCAATAACTTTGAGGGTTACGCGAACAATAAATATTGGGTATCTCTCCTCTAAATCACTCGAACACTTTGGGCTGTAAATAGTAATAAGACGTTTTTTCCTTAAAGATACTTCATTTGACTACCGTCGAGGTCATCCCCCCTCCCCCCCTTGCACCACATCTTACTTACCTTCTGGATAATTACACTAATAGGATAAGGTTGATTAAAGGTATAATTAATTAAAAATACATTCGTATTTAAGTGTAGAGAGAGTTGATAACTATCTCAAAACACCTGGTTGGTAATCGAACCCCTGTTTTTGTGCGCTTACCCAATGTGCTGAAAGTTTCGGAGTTCACTAAAAATCGCAATAAAAAGCTTTAGTTTACTTAGAGAACATTCAAGCCATCATCAGTGTTCTAAGGCGTAACTCTCATGTTAGACTGGCCTGCTGATGATGGGGAGATCGGGGTTCGAATCTCCGTCGGGTCAATTAAGTTTTTTTTCTTTCTAAAATGGCTTACTATTATTTCCACATAAATACAGTTAAATAACCTCAAAATTGCTTCCTTCCTCATCCTAACCTCATTATAGAGTAATTATCATATATACGTATAACCTGAAAAGTTAGTAAGACACGATGATAAAAAAGAGCATCTAAAATGAAAAATCGCTAAATAGCGAAACCTTTAAAGAAGAATAGGATGAATTTTACGTAGTAAAGGAAGGTAAAGTGGCGTTACCACTTCTTTGGTTTTACATGACAACTAGTAGATGCTTCAGTAATGCCAACATTGTCTGAAAGTAACTTTTGTCAATATATTTGGAAATAATTATTATTTGCTAAGTATTAGTATTATTATCATCACTAAAAAATCTTATCAATCACTTTTAAGAATACTTTCCCAAGGATTACAGTATAATTTTATTTTCCATAATAAAATTTAAGAAATAAGTCTAGTAAATTCATTCTATTTTTTTAAACTCTTGTGGCAATTACAGGTTAAATAAAGCGTGAAATTTTACATTTAATGTTATTATATTCAGTTATTTATATTTTCATAACTGGCCTCGTATATCATTAACATAAATAAATGGTTTGTGATTATAAAGATAAAAAACATACAAAATGTTTGTAAACACGAGTACTAATACCATTTGCCCCTAACCGGCAAAAAGGTCCTTTTTTTTTCTACGTCACCAACTGGCAGCGTAGTTTCTATTCAGTGGCCATATTTGTTTACAGCATATAATACCAATTTTAACGTTCTCTTGCTTTTAATAATTAATTTGATTGAATTAAACAGCAAAAGAAAACTTCAAAACTAAACAACCAACCAAATGGTTACTCTCATAACCAAAATCAAACCATTTTAAATATACATTATAGCAGTGAATTATCGTATAGAATCCATTTAATTAAACCACGTGCGTGTGTCTAAAAAAAACTAGTTGAAGCGAACAAAATATTTTAGAGTTTAGTATTTATGCGCTATTGGTAGTAATTTTATTACAAATTTGAATAATACAGTTTCTTTTTTGAATATTAATTCGGCTACTTTGTAAACTGTGTGTTCTTTTGTGAATATTGATTAACTTGGCGTGCGCGCGTGTTATATTTGGAAAGTAAACTTTTTTTAGTTATCTTAAAATAATTATTTATCTAATATAACATTAAAGCGTGTGCTAAAAAAATAGCGAGTGTTTCTCAGTGATCGATATACATTATCCGAAAATGTAAGTGTATCAAGACGATTAAATAAATCTTTTAACCCCAAGATTGTGTTGTGTTGCCCTCTAGACTAAATCTAGAGTTTTAGGATTTTTATAGTATTCCAAAAAAATCTGTGAGGTGTAATAAAAAATACTTGCTAGTCTTTCTCCAGTGTTGATTAAATAAATACCAGGCTAAGACTTCAATTTAAAAGCTATTGTAGTTTTATTAGAGACTTTGTTATAACTGTTTAAGAGTAGTGAATCTAATACCACACAGTGACATTGTTAATTTTGTTTGTTTATCAATTGTCTCTTACAAATTAAATAATATAACGGTAATTTATCAAGATTTTCGTACAACATAATTCTCAAATTTTCTTCATGGTTATTTAATTTCACTATATGCTGTCTATAATTATGGTATTTTTATAGCGAAACATGTCGGAAGAATATAAATCATCATCATTCTAATGGCTAATTATCACAAGGAGTAATGGGACTGAACCAAGATAAGGCTTAGATTGTATACATAATCTTAAAATTAAAATTATTATATCCTTCAAAAACGTAATAAGAAAATTTTCATTACTTTTTTAAACTTAATTGGGAGATGCTAACCCACTAATTCAATCTTAGTTCCTAATTTACAACACTGTTGATCTTTAAACATTGTTTTTGTCCTTAATTTGTTGTATACAAGTTTTGTAACTAAATATTAATATGTTATATGTATATATTAGGGTTGTTGTCAACTCATGTTTTAATTCAATGTTATATCAAATTTTATTATGACATCTTGTTGCTCATTGAAAGCAAAATATATTCAATATTTTGAATATTAAAAGTTAATTAATTCATCTACTAATTTTAAAACTATCTATTTCATTAAATCGAAAATCTATATATTTTGTTTGAGCTATTCCTAAGTTTTCTAAGTCTTAACTTTAATTATTACCACTCCTTATTTTAAACTACTTTAGAATGTCTTCTAAAATGTTGTACTAGGGTTAAAAATGTTTATGACTGTTTTTTTCTATGTGTCATATTATACATTCAGATTTTTCACATTTATAATGTTGTTAATAATACTATTAACAAATAATTAATTGTAATATAACAGAAAAAATTATTAAAAATTATTAATTTATAATAATAACTAATATGGGACAATATGCTAATTTTAAAATATATATATATTTATTGTGGAAAAAATTAATAATTAATACTAGGCTTAACATCAACATATCAAGGTCAACATTAATTAAAACCGTCATATATGTTTCATGTATAGAAATTATATTTTGACTGTCTGAAGTGACAGCTGCTAAACACATGCTTTTGCAGATCATATGGTTCGGCGTAGGGATACATAATTTGGTCTGGTAGCTTTTCAAAGCTGTGAGCTGTCAGTTAGCACCAAAGAATCCACGGGGCTACTTTACTTGCATTTGTCTACATGCAACTCCCCTCTCCTCCCTTAGTTCCTAGTTGCGGTTTGAGGGGGTGGTAACAGGCAGGTATTTTCATCCCCTCTCTCCCCCACCAAGCCCTTTCTCTTAACGCGTGCAGGCCTACGCTGTGGTCTGGTCTCTGTGAAAATTGACACTCGCTATGCAAATTGGCCGCGGCTAGAGCTTACAGATGTACAAAATCATCCGCCTGCAACAATGGTATAAGGGAAAGACACTGGGAAAGAGGGGTAAGGACATATTAGGGAAAACGTTACAAGCATTTATTGGGTGAAAAGCTTTTGCTACTTAAAAAAAATAATAGTATGCTACTTGTTTACCTCTACATGCCGTTGTGGGTTGGTAAATTGGGTCACGTCTGCCAAAATCATGTCAAATCAAGTCCCGGTTTGAAAAAAAAGGTATAGGTAAGCTGGGTCCCGTTTTCCGTCAGCCAATTAGCTTTACCCAGGAGACACCACGGGGAGGTTGGTTTAATGATCCCCCCAAAATTTATTTTATTTTCTTCTAAACACTTTAAAATATTGAAACCCGCCTCGGTGGCGTATTTGGCTAACGCGCTAGTCGTGTTTAGCTCGACTGCCGAGGACGGAGAGATCGAGGTTTGAATCTCGGTCGGGTGAACTGGAGGTTTTTTTATAAATGGTTTTCCAATCTCCCTCCACGCAAATGTAGGTTCACTTCATTCAACCTTCCCAATTCCTAATCCATTAGCGTAATTAGTACTTAAGCGTATAGCTCGAACGGGTAGTAAGACGCGGTGCTAAATAATAATAATAAATAAAATATGCTAAGCTTTTGTTGCATGTCAGAATTAAGTTTAATCTAACACATGTAGATAGAGCGCACGTCCAACTTTGAAGTCCATCCTTGGTAAGTTTGTGATAAACAATCTTCTAACCATGAAATACAAACATCGTCTTATTCTATTGACTTGTCATAGCTCCCGTTGTACCGGACTGCTGTACACTGTGTGACTGAGCTCTGATGTTATGTGGACCAACAGCGTAAAAAAAAGTCACAATGTAAATTTGAAACATAATTATTATCGTAGATAATACTTAGAATAAGCAAGTATATTAACACTTTTCAAACTACAGATAGCTATAACACGCGGACCCATTTTACCTACCGGTTTCAAAATACTGGAACCCATTCTACATATCTAATTCGAAATATTTGAACCCATTTTACGTATCTATTTCAAAATATTGGAACCAATTTTACGTATCTATCTCAAAGTAGTTTTACCTATTTTACATATTGGTGAAAAGTGTCACCTAGCCCCATGACGTTGGACATAATGTGTAATCTATTTTTGATAAG
This sequence comes from Timema douglasi, assembly GCA_901482245.1. Lineage (NCBI taxonomy): Eukaryota > Metazoa > Arthropoda > Insecta > Phasmatodea > Timematidae > Timema > Timema douglasi. Next base: position 56,084 of record CABEEJ010001233.1, on the reverse strand, counting down.
AATTAAAAAATACATAATCTGTAATGTATTTTGTACCTATAAATGGATTTTCAAAAGAAATTTTTAAACAGCTTTAAATAGATTTTACTTTAAAAAAGATTCAATGTTATTCTACTCTTAATACTCTTACTTTTCAAATGTCATATTGGAAAAAGGATTTATATAATATTTACTCTTTGGTTCATATTTATCCGACATATTTTTTCAAGTAAGATAGAATATTATCTAAGATGTTGACAGGTAAAGTAATCAATATTTTACTTGTAGGCCGTATATTTATGTATTTTATATTTGTTTTTTTAAACTTTCATATAAAGTCTTGATGATTTGGCTTTAATTTTATGAGAAACTAAAATTCTTACAAACATTTTTAATTAAACAGTATTCGGTGCAGCTTTTAAGATATGGCCATATCGTAATCGGAGTTTTAGAGTGAATTGAGTGTACATTTTTCTTGTCACTCAATATAATTCTGTTCTTATTCAAACAAAACACACATACAGTAGTCCCACGGCTTTTTTGGTGCCAACTGACAGCTCACAGCTGACTTCTAACAGTCAACATTTAGGTATATACCTAAATGTTGACTGTCAGAAGTGACAGCTGCTAAACACACGTTCTTAAAGATTATATGGTCCGGCGTAGGGATACATAATTTGGTCTGGTAACTTTTCAAAGCTGTCAGTCAGCACCAAAGAAGTCATGGGGCTACTGTACATTTAATTCTATCAATTTGCGCCATCCTCCAATAATTTTGTAATTTAACAACGCCCCCCATTTTCCAAATACCCTTTGGTCAAGGTTACAGGTTGTCTAACTACCTACGTAGTCATTACTCAACACCATAGCTCTCATTCTGTAGAACCTCTAGTATTCCGATTGGTCTTACTGTGGATTCACACTCTCGTCGAAAAACAGGAGCAGAACAGAAACGTAATCACGTGACGAGCTCTAAGCCAATCACAAGATTTCAATCTCATCGGCGTCGTCTGTTCAACGCGACTTGAAATAACATCAGCTTTCCTTTTTCTTTTTTTTTTCGGTGCGGCAATCTCATTTTGGGAGACCCAATAAAGTTTTAAAACCATCGGTCACAATCAGTGCGCGAGCTTATAAATCAGCTGATTCAATCAGTACGCATGCGCGTACAAAGCGAGCTACTAACAGACTTCACACTACGCTTGCAGACTACATCTTTATTTTATTGCTTGGATTGGAAATAGCCTGTTAGAGCCCAGTCGCACTCGTAATACCGTCTTTCTACAATAGCTGACGCAAGCGCAGACGCATGTCGGAAGGAGATAAACATTGTCTTATTATTATTATTATTATTATTATTATTATTATTATTATTATTATTATTAGCACCGCGTCTTACTACCCGTTCGGGTTGTATGCACTTACGCTAATGTATAATGGTAGGGTGATTGTGAGATGAAATGAGGGACCTACAGTTTAACGTGGAATCCGAACCACGGTGGAGGCCTGGCACTCCCCACATTCACAAGATGTCTTGTCAGAGGTGAAGGAAGGGTTTGGTAATCAGATAATTCTGTGCCGGGACCGAGGATTGAACCCCGGACCTCCAGCACAGAAGTCTGACACCTTACCCCTAGACCGCCAGGTCACCTAAAACATTGTCTTCTTAGTACCGCTTACGCTAGTGGTTTGAGGGAGTAGGAAGGTTATATTTATACAAAGTGTAGCCGAATTCTGATGGAGGGAAAGGGGAAAACCATTTTGAAAAAAAAAATGCCCTCGGTATACTTGTCCGAGATTCGAACCTTGATCTCCCCGTCATCGGCAATCTAGTCTGCGAGAATAGCACGTTAGACCACGCGGCTACTGAAGCGGGTAGTATTGACGTATTAACATAAACGTTCTACGCCAGACCTAGGAACTACAACGTTAGTGACACATTCAACCACTAGGCGCTTTAGTCTAATATACGGAAGGGTGAACAAAGAAATGGAATCTTAGCTATTGCTGTAACCGTAGTCATTTTATTATGTTTCCCACAGGAGAGGTTGGACTGATTTTGGTTTGGATTTAGTCTTTAAACACCGCGTCTTACTACCCACATATGAAGTAATTACGATAATGTTCTAGGGATAAAGGTTACATTTACAGGAAGTGTACCCGCACTTGAGTGAAGGGTGAGTGGAAAACCTTTTAGGATAAAACGTCCTCATTACACCCTGCGGGAATTATGACTCCGATCTTCTCGCTATCGGCAGTCCAGTTTATTTCGAGAAAAAAAACTTAGATCATTAAACCACCGATGCGGGTTAAATTAAAGTGTAAACTTAAAAAAAAAAAAAAACGGAATATCTCAATTGAATCCCATTAGAATCGCCCGAAGAAAAGAAAAATCTCCATCCCATGTCTTCACCTGTGAGTTACCTTTGTCTTGTCCCGAGTTCGTATTCCCTTCAGCTTTCCTTTCATCTTGCGACTCAATTCCTAGTTTCCTCGGGTCTTTTCATGCTCTCCCCTTCTCGTCATTCGTAAGGGTCTGTCTGTCTGTCTGTCTGTCTGCCTGAGTACTGTAGCGGGCTTGCTGGCTGCCCCAACAGCCGAACATGCGCGGGGAGTTGCGGGGTAGTATAATACGAAAGGGGCTCAATACTCTCTCTGCCACGCCTAATTCCGCCGGCTCGATAGGAATACTCTGCCAGATGGGGCCTTCCGACGACGGGACTAGGTCGCTTTTCATCGGTGGAGTGGGCCCTTGAAAACAGGAACACTCATAAGCTGAGTAAAAGGGGTGGTTTTACCCAGGTTTCCATCACCAAATCACTTCGATCACTCAAATATAAATTTTATACAGTCCAATTTGCGAAAGAAAGAACCTAATCTGACATTAAAAATATGTCTCCTTTCACTAAATCAAACATCATGTCATGCGAGATTCAACTATCACTTTTGACAGATATTATCAATAACAATAAAATAACACTTAAAATATAACATTTTTTTAAATCAATTTTGACCTCAAAAGTTTGTATTTTCTAAAAGTGTAATCTTAACAAAATCATTTCTTTACTTTAATTCACGTTGGAACTACCACCCTAAATAAGATAAAAATATTGAAGCTTGGTAAAAAAAAGTTTTTTTTATTTAGTAACAATTTTAATACTAAGCTAACATTAATAACTAAAGCACATCATTTGTTGAATATCAGTTTGCAAATCATTGTAATTACGGGAATTCCCCTTCAGAAATTTAAAATTGAGACCTACTATTTATATTCTGAACTTAAGTGGGTCTCTCCGAATTCCTTTTCCACCTGGATCCTCTGTATGTGACTGCCTTTAATAAACATATTTCTCTTAGTCGTGCGCTTTAGTGATGGATGTTTGAGTTAACTGTCTTAGGGATCCTTAAACTGAGAGGACCCGCATCGGTGGATACGCAGGCTAAGGCAACAGTTTTGTCTGGTCTAGGTTACCGGGACTTGGCCCTGGTCTAAGGAGGGTGGGCTATTTATTAAATAGTTTCCCGCTCGCCCTTCAAGCAAACGTGGTTACATATCCTCTAAACTATGCCTGCCTCATACCTACCTTATTGTAGTAATAATGTGGAGAGAGAGTGGGACAGGCAATGAGATGTAGAAAAAAATAAGTATGTATATATCAATATTGGGGCAACAGAAGAATATTAGCTCTTAAGAAATAATTTCGTGAAAGAGCTTATGAATTCAGGTAAATTTTAAAGGAGTAGTATTTTTTCAAAAGTACATCCGTAGAATATGTAAAAGGACTTTTTATTCATGGATGTTTCAATAGAATTCAATGGAAATATTTTTGTAATTCAATTTACTTTCATCTTCTGAATATCTTTTATTATAAACCTCAGAGCATTTCTTTTTCTTTTCAATTCTATTAATGTATGTATTTTCAAATATGGACGAAGTTTGTAGATACAATCTCAATAAAAATATTATGAGAAATAATAATTTAGAGGAAATACACTGATATTAGCATGGAGAGAGTATGGTAAAAATCTGTATGTGAACAATCAGGTGTGAAAAACCATCCCTAATTAACCCAACCATAATTTAAACCCTAATTTTATCACCGATGCCGAACAAGAGCAATGCAAGTTTGTATAATTCAACAATAACACGGCGCAACAACAACAACAACAACAACAACAAAACAATATTTGGTGCTTTGGAAGTTAGAGCTATTCTTGGGTATATAAAACCCACCGATTCTAAAAATGGCATCAGTTTTACCCTTTGAGCTATAGTTTTAGATAAACAGCATATCCACCTTTTATGATTATGTGTGCTCTATGCAGTACGTCTACAATAATTTCCATATTATTAATCACCGTTATATACATGTGTGATATTACAATTTATGATTGTAAAGTCAGGGACTATAAAAGACGAGGATCTAATGTGATTTGGTACCCTTCTTCTCTACGGGAAACAACCTAGTGTTCTGTAATAATATCAGAGGACTTCTTATGAAAATGGGTTTGCCAGAATACATGGCATGTCGCCTTTTCATTGATAGCTCCAAGCGGAGTTTAAAATGTGTTCTTTTACACAATGGCAACAGATATGGTTCAAATCCTATTGGTAATTCTACCAGTATGGAAGAGGAAGTACGAGAAAATCTCATTATTCTTGGAAAAGATAAAATATCAAGACCATCGATGGGTGATTTGTGTAGACCTAAAGATGGCGGGTGAACTTTCTCCTTGGTCAGCAAAGTGGCTTCACAAAATATCCTTGCTTTTTATGTCTTTGGGACAGAGAGCCAAACATGACAGCTGGATAAGAAAAGAGTGGCCCTGGTAAAAGAGATGGTGGCTGGAGAACAAAATGTAATCAATGAACTTCTGGTTGACAAAGCCCAAACACTCCTGCCACCATTTCATAGAAAGCTTGGATTGATGCAGCAATTGTGAAGGCTTTGAATAAAGATGGTTTGTGCTTTCGCTATTTATCAAGTAAACTCCCTGGACTGAACATGGAAAAATTGAAAGCAGGGATTTTTTGATGATCCACAGATAAGACAGCTGATAAGTGATTCACATTTCATAGATTCAATGAACAATATCGAGTCTTGTGCTTGGTCTTCGTTTGTTCTAGTTGACAATAACATTCTTGGCAATCATAAGGCAGGCAACCACTCCCAATTAGTAGAGGATATGCTCTCCAATTTTAATAAGCTTGGCTGTAATATTAGTATAAAGGTCCATTACCTGCACAATCACTTAGATTGTTTTCCAGAAAACCTTGGTGATTTAGGTGAAGAACAAGAAGAAAGATTTCACCATGACATAAAAACTATGGAGGACAGATATCAAGGAAGGTGGGATACTCCCATGATGGCAGATTACTGCTGAAACCTTCAGCGGGACTGTCCCGGTAGATTTCACTCTAGAAAGTCTAATAAATGAAAATTTGTATGTGTTGAATGACTGATCAAAAAAAGTTTTATAACGATCTTTGGTTGAAATAAGTGGATTTAGTAATATGTGGTTGTTTTAATAGTATGTAATATTAATAGAATCAAAATATCTTATATGATGAATTGACTGATAAATAAATAGTTACAAATGTTTTTGGTTTGAAATAAACTGAGTTGATAATATGTAATTGTATTAAAAAACAGTATGTAATATTAATAGCAGCAATATGTCAAAATTATATCAAAATAGCAGATCCTGCGATTAAGGATCCCAAATGTTGACGAACGATAAAATGAGAATTGGCATATAGGGTGACTATGCCGTATCTCCTAAACTATAGGTGATAGGGTAAAACTGATGCCATTTTTGGAATCATTGGGTCAAATATACCAAAGATTATTCCTAGCTTGTAGGGTACCCAAATGTGTGTTGGGCAGTGTAATCTATTAAAAGAGTCTGATATTATTATTTACTAAGCACTACTAATATTTTCAATTCACCTCTGACAAGACATCTTGTGAATGTGAGGAATGTCAGGTCTCCACCGTGGTTCGGATTACACGTTAAGCTGGTCCTCCATTTCATCTCACAATCACCCTACCATTACACATTAGCGTAAGTGCGTACAACCCGAACGGGTAGTAAGACGCGGTGCTAATAAAAATAATAATAATATTTTCAAATTTAAATTCAATTCACAACCAATAGTTAAATATTAAGTCTTAGCATGTGATATTAATGATTTTTTTGGATAATGGCTCAACATTTATAAATTCATTGTTTTATATTCACCCTGGATCTAAACCAGGGACTTTCTCATAAGTTCTTTAGTCGTGGCTACTTGGTCACTTAGAAGGGATTTAAAAAGTTAGTAGGATAGTATTAGTACTTATTATCAGTATGCTACATTAACATGTCTTAATTATAAAACTAAATTGTTAAAATATTGATAATTTTGTAGTTATCTGTACAATTTTATGTTTGAATATTTTTTTACACAGTTCATTGCGCAGCTCTGGAAACTCGAGGGTTTCACATCACAAGCTGAAGATTCCAATATGTTTGATAAAATAGTCAAATTGTGATTTAAATAATTCCAGTAGCTATTGTATTTTCTCTACCCCTCCTGGTTCTTATCTTAAAGGCTGAGATTTGATTCTAGGTCGGTTTTAATGGTGCAGGCTTTCTATAAAAAGATGATTCCAATTTATTAATCAACTGAATTTTGATTTTGGGCCTTAAACGACAGTATTATTCTTATTGCCTTGATCAGATGAAGAGAATATTTAATAATAAATCCACGAAGCTTAATTATAATTGAAAAGTTTTGAAAAAGAAAATAGGAGTTACTGTCCATATTGCTTCTTTCGGTGGAAACTGCATATTTTTACAATAATGTCGTGATAACGATAAACTTAACTTTCACGTAACATAACGTTTTCTTAAGGATCCCTTGACGTAAATAAACTAGTGTTTATCAGTATTCTATTCACGTAAATTAACGTAAAATCTTGAGAAAAACACCGACAGTGAAATTGGATTGGTTTGAAAATAAATTGTTCACTAAAATGAAACCCAAGCATTTGAAACTGATTAGGCTTCAAGTACTTGAAATAACAGCTTTATTGAATTCACATAATAAAGGGTAGCAAGAGGCTACGCCATTTTAGAGTTCGTGAAACGCGGAAAAATTATACTAAAGAAAGAAGTCGTCTGCATTCCATAAACAAACAAATGAAGTACTAAATAGACGTGTTGGCTTTGCTCGCAATATGATTGGAGAGATAGAACGCGTAGTAATCTTCACTTAGCGTTCACATAACGTGAAAGTTATCCCCGGACAACTCTTAAACTGGTCGAGATGCTTGAATAAAAGTGACTATGGAAAAACACATGTTTAATACCATAATTTTTATTACGTCTTGGTGACCTGGCGGTCTAGGGGTAAGGTGTCAGACTTCTGTGCTGGCGGCCGGGGTTCAATCCTCGGTCCCGGCACAGATTTATCTGATTACCAAACCCTTCCTTCACCTCTGACAAGACATCTTGTGAATGTGGGGAATGCCAGGCCTCCACTGTGGTTCGGATTCCACGTTAAACTGTAGGTCCTCAATTTTTCTCACAATCATCCTACCATTACACATTAGCGTAAGTGCGTATAACCCGAACAGGTAGTAAGACGCGGTTCTAATAATAATAATAATATTACGTCTTACCTCCCATTCAACCAATAGTACTAATTTAACTACGCTAGGGGGTAGCGGTAAATATATAATAATTTAGAGAACATATGCTCGCTTTCGCGTTGATGGAGAGTGGAGCATTTAGGAGAAATAATTTAAATTAAAACTATATTAATATATAGCAGACCTCAGTTCTATTGGAGTAAAGTGTTCGCCTTCAGGACCAGATGTTTGTGGGTTCAAACCCAGCCGAGGTCGATTGATTTGAGCGATAAAAATCCGTTGCACAATTTCCTCCGGAAGGGAAGTAAAGTCGTTGGTTCCCATGTCGATTGTGGCATGTAAAATGTCTTTGTAAGTTTTGTGTAACTACCCTTATAGCTAATTTCGTAGACTCTTTCTCGCGCGCTCATAGAATACCCAGTGCGGAAGGTATCGGGCAACCACCACACTTTCAGGGTTTCTCTAGGCCATATTATTTATCCCAGATGGTGCGGGAAGCACTATCAGCTGAAGGACGGAGTGCACATTAAATAAAATGATATTGGACTAGACGGTTTGTAAGATATGGTGTATATATACCACGTCTTACGAAGCGCTTATACCAAAATCATTTTAATTACTTGCATGTTGTAGGAATGAGGAAAGTGTAATCTAAAAGAAATGTACCTACATTCGAGGGGACGAAGGGTTTGGAAACAAGTACACACGTCCTAGAAGTGAACCCTGAACTTCCCCTCACAGTCAAGCAAGAGTATATGCTCCTGACTCTTAGTGACGCGTGAGAAACCATTTAACAAAAATAAAAACCTGTACATAATATAAGGATTCAAACCAGCAACCTCCCGGTTATCGACAAACCAAACTAGATGAGTTGGAGGTTTTTGATCAGCGTGCCCACCTGTGCTCGCATTCTGTTGATAAGTAGTGCTCTTGGTACTGTACTGGACCCAAATATTTAACTCAAGATTTTTCCGTACCTTAGATCTTTAACGAGTCGGTTACACCGTCAATCGTTTCTAAGCATCTTCTAAATTATAAATGAAGACATTCATGAAAAGGTCCTGGACATCAAAGTAAGAAAGCCTCTTAAATAATCCAAGCACACGCCCTTTGTGAATAATTCAAACATTTATATCCATTTTATCTCTCTAGTTTGCTCGTTACAAGCCGATCTCACCTTCCACCTCCATTCGGAGGGCGCTTTGGAGAGAAAGCACTAACCAAACACTTTTACGATGTCGTTTCCCGACACAAGTTTTCGTTGCTGTCACCTGAAATCCGCGTTAATCCGTGTTTATGTCGGTTGTGGTGGGGTGGAATAGGCGCAGCGCAAGGCCTATGTGTGTGTCACGCACGGCGATGTACTATACCTCCGGGTTTATTGACGTCAATAGCGCATCGGAGACCCTCTAACTCGGCTCACGGGCTTGACGTGTAGATTCGGAGAGCTTGGGCGTATTAGACGGAAGGAGATCAATTTCTTTCTTTTCTTTTTTCCTACCCACAGCCGCGTTTCTTCTTAGCGGAATCCTCTTGCGTTACGTCAACTCGAAATTCCTAAGTCTTGCATCTACCGCGCCACATTCCCTTTCACCCTTCCTCATCCTTGACTCTTCGCTCAGGATTGAAAAAGTTTTCTCATCGCGTATATTTATTTGTTATTTTATTTTTTTAGCTGTGATAGAAGTTTCAATATTTGAGTTTGAAGTTTCTCCATGTGAAGTGAATGAACATAATATATTACTTACATACTTACTCACACTATGACATTAGTAGCTCGAAAGTTCATTACCGCATTCACTAAAGTACGCCTCCTATCTATATATTTCACTAATTCTATCCAGTCTATCTCATTACACTCTATCTGTCTATCCAAATATTAGACTTACATCTACGTCTGGTTCTTCCCAATGGTCTCTTCCCAATGGGTTTGCCACTCAATACCTTGAACGTGGTTCTAGATATTCCCATTAGCGCTGCATGACCTACCCACCGTAGCCTGCGAGATTTTAATAACCTAACAAACTGCGTCACCCTAGAATGTAAGTGTTCTATCTCCAAAATTGTTAAATTTGAGGTATTTGGTGTTTACGTTTATTTAGAATGCATGTAATTCCCCTGTGGTTAAATTGAGACTAATATATAATTACTTAAGAAGATACAAATTCGAGTTGTCATCTGGTAACATTGGTTTAATACACAAGGTCAAACTTCAATGCTCTTTTACACAAAAGTGAAAAATTGGACATATAACACTTGCATTCTCGGATGACAATTTTATGTCTGATGATGAGTACAGATTATTCAGCTCATCACTATTTATCCTCCTCCACTCCCCCATATTTTCATCCAATTTTGGATCAAATATCTTCCTAAGTGCTTTGTTTTCGAACGTCCGAAATTTATTTTCGACTTTTAAGGTAAGAGGCTAAGTTTCGCACCCATAGAGAACAACCGTGGAAATTATGGCTTTGTATATTCTGAGTTTTACATTTCTGGACAGCAGGCGAGTTGTCAACAACTTAATGACCTAATAATAACAAGCACTTTTCGACTGAATTCTTTCCCTAATTTATAATCTAATATTGTTATCGCTAGTTAAAATTATTCCTGAATATTTGAATTCATTATCCCTACCAAATGAAATGTTGTTTGCTGTAATATCTAAATTATCGTCCTCAATCTGTTCTCTCTGTGTTTACCATATACTTTGTCTATTCAGCGTTCGCTTCTAAACCCATTTCTTTACTTGCCTCTAATAAAATTTCTGCAATTCTTGCAACAGATTATTTACTATTAACAAAGATAAACAATCTGCGTATCTTATTATTATTATTATTAGCAACGCGTCTTACTACCCGTTCGGGTTATACGTACTTACGCTAATGTGTAATGGTAGGGTGATTGTGCGATGAAATGGAGGACCTACAGTCAAACGTGGGATCCAAACCACGGTGGAGACATGGCTTTCTACACATTCACAAGATGTCTTGTCAGAGATGAAGGAAGGGTTTGGTAATCAGATTAGTCTGTGCCGGGACCGAGGATTGAACCCCGGACCCCTAGCATAGAGCTCTGACACCTTACCCCTAGACTGCCGGGTCACCCACCTGCGTATCTTAATTGCTGTAATTTAATATAATACATAACTTCGTCTTACTACACGTTTGGGTTGTTGGGATATATACTTACTACGTTAATGTGATCATAAGGAGGGAGAGTGGAAAATAATTAAGGAAAAAAACATACTCAGTAGAGATGACCGGTATTCGAACCCCTATCTTACCTTAATCGACTGTCCAGTACACAGATAATGTGATGCCTTATACCTGACCTGGGACAATGTTTTGGGGCTAAACGGCTGCATTGAGAATTTAAATATAAGAATGGGCCGCCAAATAAAGGACGATTTTTTCGAAAGACAAAATGTATTACTTAGAAAATTATATAGACAACATAGAAAGAAAGTCATTAAATATATAAAATAGTTGGTACGACACATTCTCACTAACTTTCTTATATTGTGAACCATAATTTGAAGAAAATTTTCAAAAATAGATTTTAAGTAAACTACCCTTAAATAAATTTTACTCATAAAAACAAACAGACTATCTTGTTAATCACAATAACCACTCCTTATATATACATTTTAAACCAAATATTTCAAATATATCTAACACAATTTAAATTTACAATAGTATATTATTTTTAGAAACTATCCTAAAATAATTTTTTATTAATAAAAATAGAAACTTATTCTTATTTATCATGGAAAACAATTAACATATTCTCATTTGTAATTCAATATTCAAGGTCACTTTCCAAAACTTTCTATATTTTCTTGTAACTAAACAACCCTCAGATTAATTTATTTAATTTAATAAAAATACTGAGAAAAATTTAGTAAGGAACTTGATATAATAATAGTAAGGCAATTAATTACATATCAATAAAAAAATTAAGAATTTAAACATATATAAATTGAGATAGAACTAATAGATAGACTATGCCTATTATTTAAATGTTATCAAAATATTTTAATAATCTCAAACCTAGAATATTTTTATATCTTTATAAACTTGTTGATGAAAACTTTAATATAATTACTATTTAGTATTTTACACGTATCCTATATATTTATTCTTTCTCAATAATAAATATTATTAATCTTTTAACTAAATTATAACCCGACTCGGTGGCGTAGTTGGCTAACGCGCTATTCGTGTTAAGCTCAACTGCTGAGGACGGGGAGATCGAGGTTCGAATCTCGGTCGGGTGAACTGGGGGGCGGGTGGTTTCCTAAATGGTTTTTCACTCCCTCTCTCTCCATGCAAATGCGGGTTCATTTCCTCTAATTTAGTCTTCCTAATTCCTAATCCATTAGCGTAATTAGTACTTAGAGCGTATAACCCGAACGGGTAGTAAGACGCGGTCCTAAATAATAATAATAATAACTAAATTATAATTTCCTTACTACAAATGTATTTTAAAAACGAAAAGATAATATTTTCTTATTGATATATAACATTGTCTCTGTCTCCCGATATCTATTTTGAACTAAATCACTAAAGATATTTTTTAAATATCAAGATAAAAAGTCATCAATGAACAACTCATAGCTAAATTATCCCCCACTCCACCTATATAAGTAAACAGTTTTATTTGTCATGTCCAAAACTCCCCAGATACATATTTTAACAAAATCGTTATATCAATTCGCAAAAATAACTCCTCAGTAAACAAAGCTTTATCGAATTTTTACTCAAAACCAAGTACACTGGATTATTTGCCAAATATCAAACACTTCTAAAATACAATTTTAAAAATATTTTCAGTTTTTGAAAAATCATTCACCATTACACTACTGATAAATGAGTTTTAACCTAAAAAAGCACATACAGTTTTAATTGTTAATATCAACCCTCCCAAGATACCCATTTGGAATCAAATCTTTATGGCATTTTTTTTAATAATTCAAATTTTGAAGAACCAGTCATCAGCAAATTACCCTTATACGAATTTTCCTCAAAAAATCATACATCGTGTTATTTTTTATATCATATAAATCCTAAATTAGTATTTTAAAGAAAATCATTAAAACCATTTTCAAAAAATTTGGAATTAAAAAAAATTACTCATTAATATTAACTATCCTTAATTGAAGGGCTAAGGTAAAAAAACAAAACAGATTTGCGACATAGCCCTATAATATATAAAATCCATTAAATAATTTTAGATCCGTGGCCAGCGACAGATTGACAGACAAACAGACATGGGAGCATAGAGAATTATAAAACCCACTTTTTTTGGGTTCTTGTTTACATAAAACATAAATACTTGTCATAATCTGGAGATACATTTATTTTCACGATCACAACTCTCTTGATATGAGAAAGTAAATAAGTTTCTCCAATAAAACAAACTAAAGTAATTTTTACATATTTGTCATAATTTATTTAATTCTAGGTGGAAAATATAGTAATTATGATTATAATTAATGCTGGTAATTGTTCCCCAGATATGTTGAATATAAATTGTATGTATTTAAATATATACATTTATTTTTTCATAGAATAATATCTATAGCTTTTGGGCTTGATAAAAATAGATGAAGCACCGTTTGCTATATGCGGCTAACGGACAGTAAATTTCTCAGTGCTACCCTAGAACATTTTACCACCGAATTGGGGTCATTTTTGCGTAGTTAAAATGCGTATATCCAAGACCTGTGGTAAAACGCGCCGGGGAAAATAAAATTAAATAACATTTTAGTACTACCATCAATAATAATATTTAGCACCGCGTCTTACTACCCGTTCGGGTTATACGCTTTAAGTAGTACTAATTACTCTAATGGATTATGAATTGGGAAGGTTGAATTAGAGGAAGTTAACCCGCATTTACGTGGAGGGAGAGTGGAAAACCATTTATGAAAAACCACACCCAGTTCACCCGACCTAGATTCGAACCGCGATCTCCCCGTCCTCGACTATCATCAAGAATGTAACCAAGATCCCTTGTACTTGTGGTCGACCACTGGGCGGCATTTTTACTGTTTTTACTACAAGAAACCTTTTTTTGTACAAACTAAATATAATATTGTCCCATCAGAAAGGTTCTGTTTAATTTTCTACAAATAATACTATCAACAGTTGTTGAATAGTTGTTATAAGCATCGCAAAGTTTTAGCGGGACTTTCTTTTCTTCATTTAAAAAGTTTTTGTCCAAATATTCAGTAACGGTTGGGGCTATCTTGTGTAGAAAATTAAACTAAACTTTTCTAATAAACGATATTTTATTTAGTTTGTGCCTAAAATATTTTGTTTGTTTTGTTTTTAACCCCGTCTTACTACCTGTTCAGGTTATATACATATATGATTATTACGCTAATGGTGTGAGGATGAGGAAGGAAACATTTTAGAGGTAATATACCCGCATTTGCGTGGGACTAAAGTGAAACACAATTTAGAAAGACCATGTTAAGAAGACTCGGCCGGGATTCAAACCCCAATTTCCTCGTCATCGGCAGGCCAGTCTAACACAAGGGTAATGCCTTAGACCTGGGGTCGGTATCACAGAAATTTTCAGTCTATTGCGTAAGAAAGCTACATAGCTATGAAAAGGCAAGCTTACCTTGCATTATTACACTATGGTGCAGCTTATAAGATAGGGCCATAGTGTAATCCGTTAAGGTAAGACTCCTTGCTACCTTTCAGGGTAAACGGAGTGTTCATTTTATTTACCTTCGATAAAGGGAAGAACATAATGATCGGAGGAATTATTGAATTTAAGGAATTAATACAGGATGCATAGGAAAAAAAAAGAATTAAAAGTAGAGTGAAGAAACGAAGGGTGGATTGTGGGATTTTTTATAATTGTAAAAATCGATTGGGGCCACAAAAATGGCCGACCCCTGCTTGAGATAGTTCGGCCAATGAATATTTTTTTGTTTGTTTTTAAAACTGTTAAAAAATCACACAAATCACATAAGCTCATGTTCCCTGACAGAGAGTGGTGGATGGGCAACAAATTTAGCAATTGGTAAATAACTGCTTCGTTTAGTTTGGTATGAAACACCTCCTTTCAATCTCACCTCTTACGTTCGCAATAATGCCTCTACTCCAGTTACCCCTCAACCTCCCGCCCCCTCTCTGTTCTCGAAACGTCTATTGTGGGTTAGACTTACAAGAGTTTACCTCCTACTTAGGAAAGAGGCCTTTGCGTCCTTTGGTATGTTGCGCGGGTGGTATCGTAGAGGTAGGTAGGATAAAGGTGGTTTGTAAAATACGACACACGTGACTTGGCTCACTCTGGATGTGGGGGCTGGAATGATAGAGAATTTCTAGGGCAAAAGGGGGAAGTTTGAAGCAGTAGACGTCAAGTAGCGCGTTTTCTCCTCGGTTTAATAACAGTCACACAATACGAGGGCGGTTTAATAAGGTAGATAGGTCGGTCGCCTCTTCCTTCTTTGTGACAGCGGAGGCTGTGGAGTGTGGGTTGAAGGTTGTTTCTCAAGACAAGAACTATTTTCAGGGATATGTGTCTCGTCACTTGTTTGGAGTATCCACCACTTATAATCATTTAATAACACAACAACCCGCCTCGGTGGCGTAGTTGGCTAACGCGCTTGTCGTGTTGAGCTCGACTGCCGAGGACGGGTAGATCGAGGTTCGAATCTAGGTCGGGTTTTCTTAAATGGTTTTCCACTCTCCCTCCACGCAAATGCGGGTTCATTTCCTCTATTTCAACCTTCCCAAATCCTAATCCATTAGCGTAATTAGTACTTAAAGCGTATAACCCGAACGGGTAGTAAGACGCGGTGCTAAATATTATTAATATAATAACACAACACACCCTTACCGTTGGGCACATCATCAAAAATGTCAAACCCATATAGTCTGGTTTGCCAGTGATGGGAAGATAGGGGCTGTAAACCTGCCAGGCCGTACTTTTACCATAAGGATTTCCCAGTCACTCCTCTCAAATGTAGGTACATTTCCTTATAATTCTACCTATAATTTACTCGGAACTTTGGATAGATCAGAAGGGTAGTAATACGCGAAATATATCACATAATTAATAAGGTAGTTTTACTCGTATTCTGCTGATTTGAAAGTCCGCCCCTCATGGTTCATCCCCCCGGGACTTGAACTATTATAAACAGACAATTCAGTCAATCACGCTGGCGTTTAGCTACCTAGGCTTATTCTATGTAGGCCTAATAGGTTATGTAGGTATCTTCAAAGATCATCACACTGGCATCAAAATATACTACTAAAAAGTGTTTCAAGTGCTTGTACTGTATGTTCTGATTATAATTATATAACTACTCCTTTCTAATTCAAATTCGAAAAAATGGCTATATTACTTGCACCAGCTAGTTTTAAAATAAAAAGGATTTATTAAAAAATTGGTTTACATATTTATTTTTCCCACACGTCTCGCTATCCAGTCCATACGTATTTTAATAACGCTAATATCCGCTTCACTCTCCGATTGGTCTATTGCATCACTCTCATTTAAGACTGTTCTGCTGATGAAGGGGAGATCGAGGTTCGAATCTCGGTTGGGTGAACTGAGGGTGGTTTTTCCTAAATGGTTTTACACTCTCCCTCCACGCAAATGCGGGTTTGCTTCCTCTAATTCAACCTTCCCAATTCCTAATCCATTAGAGTAATTAGTACTTAAGCGTATAACCCGAACGGTAAGACGCGGTGCTAAATAATAATAATAATAATAATAATATATGCGTAT
The DNA here is from genome assembly GCA_901482245.1 of Timema douglasi. Classification (NCBI taxonomy): domain Eukaryota; kingdom Metazoa; phylum Arthropoda; class Insecta; order Phasmatodea; family Timematidae; genus Timema; species Timema douglasi. Next base: position 39,714 of record CABEEJ010001233.1, on the reverse strand, counting down.
AGCTTGAACATGCAGTAAGACGTGATATAAAAGACCTAGTAAGACAATGAGGAGGAAGGTATAATTTAGAAGAAATGTACTCGAATTAACGTGGATGTATCTAGGTAGACCATTTAAGAAAACCACCTCATTACTCCTGAGATTATTGAGTCATCGAATCAAGTTTTTTTTTAATTTGCAATGTTTTCCCTTGTTTAATATAATTATATTTTAGTATGCATCTTAAATACTAAAGTTTAATTAACCATCTAAAATAAAAATATGTTAACTTGCTTTACGTCTATTATTTTAAAATTAGGACCATCCACCAGTTTATATTTACAAGGTAGTCCCGAGAAATTTAAAAGGAAATGTATCCGCATTTGTTTAAAGAAAATTTTGGAAGTGGTTTAGGTGAGATAGAGAGAAAAAAATCACCTCAGTTTATCAGTTCAGGATTCGTAGTTCACTATCCTCGTCACCATCAAACCAGACAATTCTAGACTCGTACCTTTGTGTTCTGGTTCACCATTGTATTCATATTTCTTTCTTATTTACAATGCGGTATTCAATATAATTAACACTACGATGATAAAAAGAGATCTATACTTTGCATTCACAAGTAGTTACGCTTTTTTAAATAAAACCTTTGCCCCATTTTCCTCCTAAAAGTGTGATTTTCTACCATAAAGATATGAAGGCTTTGGCATATGAACTAATTTATAAAAACTCACAGCACTTTTTAAAATATTATATAATTTTCCGATTAAATATATTGGAAAAATTAGCCACATGAAACAATGATGAATTTATATCAATGACATAAAATGTTGTAAACACGCATGCTTATTTTAACCATTTAATGACCAAATATATAAATTCACAGTTATTTTCCGTTAAACACTAGATAATAACTATGTTCAAATAATTACGGTGTATTATTGAAATATAAACTTCTATGGCTATAAAATAATTCCCTTAGACATGTTTCCAAAGAGCTACTACAGCTCAAATATCGAAACACTCATTAATTGTGTGTAACAAGATACAACGAATAGGTAATTTAATCTGTATATACAAAATAAGAGTTTTTTCTTTATTAATGTATGATCTAGTTACACAGTATAGTGTGTTCATGGAATAATGCTATTAAAGTATTCTTATTTTATTTTAAACAATCTTTTCTAATCTTTGTGTAAATTACTAATTTTAATATTTCTTCAAAATTCAGTGAGACTTTTATTTATGAAACTAGTTTAATTCAGGAAATAAAATACTAAATAATCTAGAAATGCATCATATACAATAAAAAAATATTAACTACTAAAGCTCGAGTCCTGTATAAACTTCCCATAGCTTTTTGAACATAATATGAATGGATTTATACTGTTTGGTTTTATTTTAAACGTTGTGATACATTATATTTACATGTAAGACCTGATAATGTCTTTAATTTTTTCCACTAATAAATAGTTATAGTTACTAATAAGATTTTTAATGCTGCTAAAATATATATTGTTTAATTATGACGCTTTCGAATAAAATAAAAATGTATTCCATTCGAGTCTAATTTCCAGCATGCTTGCGCAAGCTATTTTTATTTTAGTTGTAGGAGCGGTTCCTATTGGTGAGATATGGGTTCATGTGGTGAGATTCAAAAACCCATTTATTTAATTTTGTTTAGCCCTTATATTAATTTTTTGAGAAAACATTTTATTTTGAGTAAGGAGAGCTATAATTATTATTTACTGACCGACAAAGCGAGGTTTTGTTTAAACGTGATCATTTGGCAAATCGTCTGTGAATATGTCCGGATCTTTGTTATGTAGGCTTAATAAAAATGTCAAACTCTTTCGCCAAAATCAACAAAATCTGGCAGAAACATTTTTTGAACATATACCGACCAAAGTTAGCACAAAGTTTTTCCTTCTGGTTATCAATTTTAAGATGGCGGCCATTCAAAAATCTGTTTGTCTGTTTAATTGTTACGCGATAACTGCCAAGTACCTTGACAAATTTTAGCAAAATTTAACGGTGTTATTTTTTAAATTCAGACCGAACTATTTATATACAGTACATAATTATCTGGCTATTTGTTTTAATATGGCAGCCACTCAAAATAGCTAGGAGCTAGGCCTACTGTTCACTTTTTAGGAATGTATTATCTATTATGTTTTAATAACATAGCTATTATTAAAACATAATATATAATACATTTCTAGAAAGTTGTTAACCTATGGTGGAACAAGAATGATTGCGATGCTATACGTTAATACATTTTTCTGAATATATTCTTTATTATTAATTATTATTATATTTGTGGTCCTCAAAGTTTTACTAAAAATTGCTCTTGGGCCATAGGTATAATATTTGCTCACCACATCTTTTTTGTAAAAACTTAGGGCTTATTTTGTTGTCGGCTTAACTTCCGCTTTTATTGTATCTCTTTATCTCGTGGATTACTCATTATCCTCTTAAACAACCAAGGGTTATTTTTAATTCAGTTTCTTGGATCATTTATTCCTGATAGGCAAAAAAATAATGTCAGGAGATCTCAATTCGTGGATTCCGCCGGGCAAGACTGAGGTTATTAAGGAACAACTAACGAAGAAAGTTAATTATATGATAGATAATATCATCGGGACTTATGAGAAACTAGAAGACTTGGGCTTTGGGGCCAACTATAAGGATTTCGACTATTTTCCGAAACAAGGTGAGTTGATGTTTTCAACGAGAGTAACAGTCTAATGTGTAGAAATATAATTGTTCTAAGGGGGTGGGTCTACTAGAAAGTGTACGTATCTAATATAAATATCGTTTTTATACTTTATAGGTATAGGGAGAAGAAAAGTGTGACTTGGCATATATCAACTCGCCACAGGTCTGTTGTTTGCATCCCACTGTTTATCTTTCAACTAGCCACAGGTCTATTGTTTACATCTCACTGTTTATCTTTCAACTCGCCACAAGTCTATTGTTTACATCCCACTGTTTATCCATCAACTCGCCACAGGTCTATTGTTTGCATCCCACTGTTTATCTTTCAACTCGCCACATGTATATTGTTTACACCCCACTGTTTATCTTTCAACTCGCCACAGGTCTATTGTTTACATCCCACTGTTTATCTTTCAACTCGCCACAGGTCTATTGTTTACATCCCACTGTTTATCTTTCAACTCGCCACATGTATATTTTTTACACTCCACTGTTTATCTTTCAACTCGCCACAGGTCTATTGTTTACATCCCACTGTTTATCTATCAACTCGCCACAGGTCTATTGTTTACATCTCACTGTTTATCTTTCAACTCGCCACATGTATATTGTTTACACCCAACTGTTTATCTTTCAACTCGCCACATGTATATTGTTTACACCCCACTGTTTATCTTTCAACTCGCCACAGATCTATTGTTTACATCTCACTGTTTATCTTTCAAATCGCCACATGTATATTGTTTACACCCCACTGTTTATCTTTCAACTCGCCACAAGTCTATTGTTTACATCCCACTGTTTATATTTCAACTCGCCACAGGTATATTGTTTACATCTCACTGTTTATCTTTCAACTCGCTACATGTATATTGTTTACACCCCACTGTTTATCTTTCAACTCGCCACAGGTCTATTGTTTACATCCCACTGTTTATCTATCAACTAGCCACAGGTCTATTGTTTACATCCCACTGTTTATCTTTCAACTAGCCACAGGTCTATTGTTTACGTCCCACTGTTTATCTATCAACTAGCCACAGGTCTATTGTTTACATCCCACTGTTTATCTTTCAACTAGCCACAGGTTTATTGTTTACATCCCACTGTTTATCTATCAACTAGCCACAGGTCTATTGTTTACATCCCACTGTTTATCTATCAACTAGCCACAGGTCTATTGTTTGCATCCCACTGTTTATCTTTCAACTCGCCACAGGTCTATTGTTTACATCCCACTGTTTATCTATCAACTAGCCACAGGTCTATTGTTTGCATCCATCCCACTGTTTATCTTTCAACTCGCAACAGGTCTATTGTTTACATCCCACTGTTTATTTATCGATTCGTCACATGTCTATTGTTTGCATCCCACTGTTTATCTTTCAACTCGCCATAAGTATATTGTTTACATCCCACTGTTTATCTTTCAACTCGACACAGGTCTATTGTTTACATCCCACTGTTTATCTTTCAACTCGACACAGGTCTATTGTTTACATCCCATTGTTTATCTTTCAACTCGACACAGGTCTATTGTTTACATCCCGCTTTATATCTATCAACTAGCCACAGGTCTATTGTTTACATCCCACTGTTTATCTATCAACTCGCCACAAGTCTATTGTTTACATCCCACTGTTTATCTTTCAACTCGCCATAAGTCTACTGTTTACATCCCACTGTTTATCTTTCAACTCGCCACAGGTCTATTGTTTGCATCCCACTGTTTATCTTTCAACTCGCCACAGGTGTATTGTTTACATCCCACTGTTTATCTTTCAACTCGCCATAAGTCCATTGTTTACATCCCACTGTTTATCTTTCAACTCGCCACAGGTCTATTGTTTGCATCCCACTGTTTATCTTTCAACTCGCCATAAGTCTATTGTTTACATCCCACTGTTTATCTTTCAACTCGCCATAAGTCTATTGTTTACATCCCACTGTTTATCTTTCAACTAGCCACAGGTCTATTGTTTACATCCCACTGTTTATCTTTCAACTCGCCACAGGTCTATTGTTTACATCCCACTGTTTATCTTTCAACTCGCCATAAGTCTATTGTTTACATCCCACTGTTTATCTTTCAACTCGCCACAGGTCTATTGTTTACATCCCACTGTTTATCTTTCAACTCGCCATAAGTCTATTGTTTACATCCCACTGTTTATCTTTCAACTCGCCACAGGTCTATTGTTTACATCCCACTGTTTATCTTTCAACTCGCCATAAGTCTATTGTTTACATCCCACTGTTTATCTTTCAACTCGCCACAGGTCTATTGTTTACATCCCACTGTTTATCTTTCAACTCGCCATAAGTCTATTGTTTACATCCCACTGTTTATCTTTCAACTCGCCACAGGTCTATTGTTTACATCCCACTGTTTATCTTTCAACTCGCCATAAGTCTATTGTTTACATCCCACTGTTTATCTTTCAACTCGCCACAGGTCTATTGTTTACATCCCACTGTTTATCTTTCAACTCGCCATAAGTCTATTGTTTACATCCCACTGTTTATCTTTCAACTCGCCACAGGTCTATTGTTTACATCCCACTGTTTATCTTTCAACTCGCCATAAGTCTATTGTTTACATCCCACTGTTTATCTTTCAACTCGCCACAGGTCTATTGTTTACATCCCACTGTTTATCTTTCAACTCGCCACATGTATATTGTTTACACCCCACTGTTTATCTTTCAACTAGCCAAAAGTCTATTGTTTGCATCCCACTGTTTATCTTTCAACTTGCCACAGGTCTATTGTTTATATCCCACTGTTTATCTATCAACTAGCCACAGGTGTATTGTTTACATCCCACTGTTTATCTATCAACTAGCTACAGGTCTATTGTTTACATCCCAATGTTTATCTATCAACTAGCCACAGGTCTATTGTTTACATCCCACTGTTTATCTATCAACTAGCCACAGATCTATTGTTTACATCCCACTGTTTATTTTTCAACTCGCCACAGGTCTATTTGTTTACATCCCACTGTTTATCTATCAACTAGCCACAGGTCTATTGTTTACATCCCACTGTTTATCTATCAACTCGTCACAGGTCTATTGTTTACATCCCACTGTTTATTTATAAACTCGCTCCATGAAATTGCCAGTCAGATACTCATCTACTCGACAGATATTCCGTACACCGTAGTCATGGAATCCCCACGTCCTGCGTCATCGCAAAGCTCTACCGTGGTTATTGTGGAACTACCTAACCTAGCCTAGCACATAATACGGACATATTAGAGCTCCCAGAATATGTATTCAACAACTGTGTCCTGATCTAGTTCCATACACTCCACCTCATTACACCCTATACCTCTCTTGAGCTGGTTCTATCCAATCCACCTCATTACACCCTATCTCTATATTGAGCTAGTTATTTCCAGTCCATCTCGATATTTTAAACAGTGGACTCCTCAGAAGCTCCAAATCTTACTATTTTAATATGACGTAGGGTAGGACTTTCTTCCTGTGTGTGATTCTAGGGCCCCCCTCGTGGAAAGAGAAGTTCCCCGATTGTGGTGGTCTGGCTCAGTCCCCGATCAACATCAATGCTCATCAGACCGTGCCGAAGGTGTTTAAACCTCTCCACTTCCGTGGTTACATCGGCAGACAAGAAGGCGACGCCACTATCGCTAACAACGGTCATTCGGGTGAGATATCCCAGATTTTCAATTTCTTCTTCTTTTTTTTTCAACATAGGTTGAAGTTTGTGGACGTCAGTGAATTAGATTTCATGCTATCCGATTCGGTGGTCGTGACGCCTTAAGGCGTCACTCTCGCTATAGATAGGACTGCTAATGAAGAGGGGATCGAGTTTTAATTCCTGATCGGGTGTACTGGGGAAGGTTTTTTCTATATTGTTTTTCACTTTCCTTTCATAAAATGTGGATACATCTGTTTTAAAATCAATCTTACTCATCCCTGACACATTAGAATAGTTATTTAAAATGTGCATGTCCTGAACGGGTAGTTGGTTGGATGGTGTGATTAAAAAACATAAAACGAAATTTCACTATTTTGGTACTAAGTTTATTTATAGCACCGCGTCCTACTACTTGTTTGTGTCATGCGATTATGTACTAATTATTATGAGCTAGGGATGAGAGATTTAATTTAGAGGAAGTGTAACCAAACTTGCGTGGAGGAAGAGGGGGAAAAACTATTTTGGAAAAATAAACCTCAGTACGCCTGACCTAGATTAGAACCCCGATATGCCTATCCTTGGATATCCAGTCTGTGGTGAAAGTGATGCCTTAGACTCAACCAACTCAACTGCGATCTTACCTTAAGTTTTGCTTGATTGGTCTCACACTCTGGTACAGTATATGGGTGATTAAATTTTAGTACACTTTTCCTCTTATGTCGAGTCTACTATAGTTTCGAAACCTTCTTGACACCGTAGTCGCGATTGTCCTGGAGAGGAGGGATGAGGCGAAGCCTACCGTCTCAGGGGGTCCTTTGAAAGGCACTTACAATCTCTCGCAGATACTTTTCCACTGGGGTAAATCCAACAAATATGGCTCGGAACACACGATCAACAATTCCAGGTCAGTACTGTCTGGCTGTCTGTACAGTAAAACTACGATTCATACGATTAACAAAATACTAGGTACAAGCAAATATTTTACATCTGTAAATATAAATAGTTTAATAAATAAGATAGCTAGACTCTAATGGAGGTGAGAAAAACTTGTTTGAGCGTACCGGTAACATTGTGCATTAAAAATACTCTGTGGTCTATTGGTCACAGTTCCTGGTTGCATATCCAGAGGTATTTGTGGTCTATTGGTCAGATTTCCTGGCTGAATATCCAGAGGTCTCTGTGGTCTAGTGGTCAGATTTCCTGGCTGCATATCCAGAGGTCCCGAGTTCGATCCCCGGTTCTTACAGAACCTTTCTGTGAACTATTAATTCTGAAACGGGTTAAAACTCAGCCTCATGAGGACAAATGAGAATCTACTTGAACAAATAGGGGATAAATCTTGTCTAGAAAACTGAGGCTAATGGCCAGAGCGTGTGTTGTGCTGATTACATATCGCTGTATATCCGCAAATGTTGGCAATATCATTGCTAACGTTGGCGGCCGCTCGGTCGGTATAGCTTGGTTGTGGTATCACGCCATATAATTTACTTGGGGGGGGGTCATACATTAACAAACAAAATATGCATTGTCATTAACATTAAGTACACATAATTTTTATCACACACCTTGTGTTTCATTTTTTTTTGTCTACATTTTTAATACAGTTTACTCGTTTTTTATATACGCGTTTAGGTAATCTTAGCTCAGTCGGTAACGTGTCTGTCTACTGATCTAAGAAACCAGAGTTCGATTCTCGCCATGGTCAAACAATTTATTATTGGTGAAATGTGGGTTTGACCTTTCACAGTGTTAAATTAACGGCCGGGGACTTGATGGTGTGCCTGTTGTAGTCGTAAGATAGATTATAGGGCATAAGAAGCTAGGACAGGCCTAGAAAGTCGGTAGTGTAAAATATATGGCTTGAATAAAAAATTGACCCAGGCCACAAGCTAGACACAGTAATGAAAATAACGTGTTTACGATAGTGAGTTTCAAAATTACTTATTTAGTAGCCACATCAGTAGTTGAATGGTTTAACACAATTAAAATGGTTTTTACTCGTTATTTCAGCTACGCCATGGAGGTACATCTGGTCCACCATAGCAAAAAATTTCCCTCAATTAAAGAAGCATTAGGTAAACCTAATGGAGTGGCCATAATTGCATTTTTTATGTGGGTAAGAACTTTAACAAATCATAAATGTACATTAAGCTTGAGTTTGCGTTGTTTATTAATTGATTATTTTTCACTCTTTCTGTAAAAGTAAATGAAATTGGCTGAATTTGGTATTTTACTAATAGGTTATATGAATAACTCTCGAGTTAAAACTTCGATCATTCTTTCTTGTTTTTATTATTTTAATTAGTATACTACTTATAATTTAAAGTCTCGCTAGTTTTAAGAGGGTAAAAACCACTAATATTTGGTCAGTGATTGTGTAATTATTTAATTTATTTATTTAAAAAAATCACAATACTATTAAAATCGATATAATATATTTATACTATTAGCAAACATTATTAGATCTTGAGGAGATTTTTGTGGTATATTTTCAAAACTGAATATATATTGATTTGACTACTTCAAATAACTTACTTATAAAGGAAAGTTGCCTAATCTGGGGATTATTTTTAGTAGATCTTAGAAACAAAGGATAAATTAAGGAATATTTCGAAATTTCGCATCTTTTGCTTTTAAATATATATTAAATTTATTGTGATGTATATTATTTAAAGACGTATTTGTAAAAGTATTAGTGCTACAACCAATTATAATTTTGTTTCCAAACCGCAACAGTAAATAGTTCTATTTTTTATTCATTGTAATTTCAATAGTTTTTAATAATCTTATATAAATGTCTAATATTAATCTTTAGTGAAGACTTATTTCAAAATCCATTATGTTCGTGACAATTATTAAAGAACTACTGGGTTTATTATTCATACAAAATTAAAATTAACATTTTGGCCGAATGGTCTAAGGCATCACTCTCACATTAGAGTGGCCTGCTTATGACGGAAAGGTCGGGTTTCGAATCTCGGTCTGATCTACTGAGTGTGGTTTTTAATCAACTGTTTTCCCACTCTTCTTCTACGCTAATGAGGATTCATTTCCTCTAAATTAAGCCTTCATAATCCTAACCCATTAATGTATCTAGCACCTAGGCGTATAACCCAAACGGGTAATAAGACGCGGTGCTAAAAAAATAGGTGTTATTATTACATCACCTTATTGTTAATACTAGCATAAAAATGGCGTCATTTTTTTTATATTAAAATCGGTATTTAGTCGTGGAATGCTGTCAGGGTAAGCTGAGTTTTCAACCTCTGTAATTATATCCCTCCCACCCTTCTTGGTGTCCATTTAACCATTCACAGTAGGCTATGGTCTAAATACCTTGCACGGAAAAGTATTATCTTTGATACCTGGCCTGTAAATGTTATATTCGGTGAAGATAACATATCACAGGTACACTTTAAAATAACCCTGACCCGCTTTGGTGGCCGCGTGGTCTAAAACTTCACACTCGTAAAACAACTTGACTGCTTATGACTTGATATCGGTGTTCGAATCTCTATCGGCTTTACCATGGGTGGTTTCTCCTATTTGGTTTTCCACCCTCCTACCACCAAAATTGGGCTACACTTCCACTAAATCCATTCTGATCTCACTTCTAGCACATGAGCGTAATTGGTGCATATGAGTTAAATACGTGGTGGTTCTAACAAAATTACTCTGCTTAGCCTAGCAACACTTAACGGCACGCCATTTATGAGAACCAAATAAACTATTTATTTGTAATAAAAACCAAAAAAACTAGGCAGATTTTGTTCCTGACGGAGAAGAAAGATCGAAGACTTGGGACTTTGAAAAGATCGTGGAGAAACTGCCCGACATAAGCAAGCCTGAGAGCGTTACTCACATGAAGCAGAATGACGCCGTCAGATGGTTCATAAAGAAGCTGAACAACCCTTACAAGGACGAGGACTACTACACCTACACGGGCTCCATGACTACACCCCCTTGCACGGAGGAGGTCACGTGGATCGTCTATTCCAGGCCTATCGGTTTGTTGCCTGACCATGTGAGTTGGAGGTCAACACTGTTAGATTGGTTAAGGGGAGGATAGAAAATCATAAAACTGATTTGATACAAATTGTAGCATCAGATTACATTAATTCATTAACTTTCTAAAGTAAAGGCTTTAAAGTATAATTAAAGTTCTCGTTTCTAGGATACGATGACGCCTCTATGATACAATTTTGTTCAATAAACTAAGTTAACAAAAAAACTTTCTTCTATTTCCTTCTATTGCTTATAGAATTTCAGGGGAAACCCCACACTTCCTGACCTCCCCTAGTGCATGGGATTTTTACCAGATTGTGTTGACTACCTAAAATAAGCAAATTTGTTGTTATTGTTTGAATATAATTATAAACTCTCGGTTCATCATACGGATAAACTCACCGTGCAACAAATTGATTATTTAAATTTGTTTAAATAACTGTCAAATGTAGCTTATACCTAAACGAGACATTATAATATCTTCAAAACACCAAACAAAGCAAGGGGCGTCTCTCGGTTTGTTGCCATAGGAAACAGGAACTAAAGAGACTTTTTTTTTTATCAAACTTAACCCTCCTCCTTATTACCATTTTGGTCAAAAACGCACTAAATAAGGCGGTGAATGGAGTTATGTTTATTGGTTTTAAGGGCTAACATATTCTGAATATTGAAAAATGACACCTGGACACGGGAATCGAACCCGCCCTTTGGCTCGATTCCAGTGTCCAGGTGTCGTTTTTCAATTTTCAGAATATGTCATCTAGATGGGGTAATCCTCACTAAAAGTATAAATAATAGAGTTGACTATTTTATTTTTAAAGGCTAAGTTTAATAATAAATGTAAGGGAACACACTACTGTTACGATCCTGTAGAGCTCTGCTTGTCTTGACAATAACCCGTGAGTCACCCCCGCAGAAAACGCGTGTACCAGAACGTACAGAAAGATTAATAATGTCGCAGAAATATTCCAAAGACACATGTACAAAACTTCAATAATCCTTGAGATTTATTTGAATTTCTGTTTTTCTTTAGCTGGCAGAATTTCGACAACTCAGTACAAGAGACAGCAATGAACTTACCTTTAACTTACGTCCAGTGCAGGATAAGAATGGGCGTGACATATATCGCGCCTCACCTGCTAAGAGGTTCATCGTATCGACCTCTTCAGAACTAGCTATCACCGCATCATTTGCGATAACCAAGTCTGCATCAGCGTCGGTGACACGATCACCTATCACTCTGGCACCAACAATACCTATCCCTGCTGTGACGTCTGCGACTTCCACGTCGTCCCCAAAGAAGAGGACTGAAACGTTAGCATCTGAAACGACATCCTCCAGATCGAGTAATTCGTATGAAAACTCAACCATGATGGTGAAAACGCCATCAAATGAAACATCTGCAACACCACCAACAACAACGACAACAACAACACAAGGGGAACCTGCTTCGATTCCACTTAACCTAGAGACAACTGAATATCAGATACCTACAAAAACACCATCGTTGCGACCAGAAAAGGTTGTGACTTTATCCCCTTCACTTCAAGAACACGTTATAAACTCTTCGACATATCGTGAACAAGTTGGTTATTTGTTTTTACCACTAATGTATTACCCTGTGGATTATAAAGATCTGAACCCTTCCCACGACCGATCCCCACGTGTTGAGCCCCTTCCGAATGTCCAGGGGCAGGAAATTGAACACCTTATTAATTGTATGATTCTGCCATGCACGTCACCTGGTTTCAACGTCAGCATACAACAAGAAACATTTTTGGCTACAAACGTTACGTGTAATAAACCGTGTGAGCTTACACCAACATCTTCGCATCCATCAAAACCCGATGTCAATATTCAAGAACAAACAATAACACGTGAACCTAGTCACCTTAAAATAAAAACTTACCAATATCCTTTGATACCTCAAGTTTATTTCTATCCGTTTTATTATTACTCTACGCCTAAAGAGAAGATTAAAACAAAAATCAAATTCAAATTTGAACCTACTAAATTGAATCACCCCATATTTTAAACTCGTGGTTCAGAAAGGTTGAAAACAAAATATTAACTTTAACTTTATGATAAATATCAAAATATCTCCTTTTATCCATGCATACTAAACAGTTACCAGAAGATTCGTTTTGTACGATTCGGCAGTCAAGCCCCGAAGTGATAATTTCCATATTAATTAACCCAAACGTAAGCAAATTATTCCCCATTAACCCTCAACAAGACCAGTCAATCAAAAACTGCGCTAAATGGGAGAGCTATTTTCTTCACGATTGTAGATATAAAGGGCAACAACTTAGGCTCATGTTTGTAAATCATCGAGGTTATCTAAAATTATTATTTTTTACTTTCTTATAAAGAGAAACTTTGATCTGTCTCAGTCTCACTTATGGCCCTGACAACTATGAAAGTGGCAGAGGAACGAACAGCACTAGTAATAATATTCAATATATAGCCAGTTCTTGTGATGAATGGAGTGAAGGGTCAGTTGGTGGACTTTGCAGACTGACGTGCAATTGTAACTTCTGGCTCCCTAGTGCGCCTATTCACTGCAGCCTAGGTCTTACAGCTGTCGGTGTAGGTCTTGAGGACACAACAAACCTTTGGGTTGAATAATATACATTCATACATACATACATACATACATATATGTTTGCATACGTACATGCTTGCATACGTACATGCTTACATACATACATACATACATACATACATAAATACATACATACATACATACATACATACATAAATACATACATACATACATACATTCATACATACATACATACATACATATATGTTTGCATACGTACATGCTTGCATACATACATACATACATACATACATACATACATAAATACATTCATACATACATACATACATACATACATACATACATACATACATACATAAATACATACATACATACATACATACATACATACATA